>CM064580.1:51541587-51807096 GCA_032716605.1 Paralithodes platypus
AAACCTCTAACTATCATATACCCTTCCTAACCTTCTCTAAATCGTCTAGTAATACCCAGACAGCAAGAAAATGGCAAAGACTACCTCCATTAAACCTCTAACTATCATATACCCTTCCTAACCTTCTCTAAATCGTCTAGTAATACCCAGACAGCAAGAAAGGGGCAAAGACTACCTCCATTAAACCTCTAACTATCATAAACCCACCTTTAATGGTTCACTTTTTGGGCGATTTTTGCATGTATTCGTTATTTTTGCATGTATTCGTTATTTTTCTAGTTTCCTCCCTAGACCTCCATCAAATTAAAAAAAAAAAAAAAAACATCCATTAGATCCCTCTTCTAGATTAATTTGTACATTTTTCGGTAGAAAAATATCCCGGCCAAAGGCCGGCTCTTCCAACATTACAGGCTCACTATCGTTCGCCAGGGGAAAAAATCGACACCTAAATAGCACGAATGGTCTAAATATTGACGAAAAAATGGGGCGAAAGGTGTATAAAATCGCCAAACAAATGGGCCGAACGTCTTATAATCTCAAAACTAGTGGGGCTAAACATTAGGGAGAAGGGGGTTCAGAAAAACGGTCTGCCTCCCCTGAACCTGCTCACAATCGTGTACTAACAGCCAGAGAGTATACATGAGAGACCTTTGCTCACAAACAAGTCTACCCCATCAAAGACCATCAAGATTACTCCCTCCTCAAAGGCCTCCACCCCGGGATCACAGGTCGGATATATAGTACACCACGAAGATATCATAGTGCTGCCCATAGTAATATTGACCCTTTAACATTACCTGCATCGACGTCTGGTGGGGGGGAGGGGGGGGGGGGGGGGGGGTAGGATGGTTGGTTTCATTATTATGGAGGATTTGACTTGCTTTGGCCATTTTCGACCGATGTACAATTTTTGTCCCCTAGGCTAACAAAAACGTTTTCCCAGACTTCCTTCAAATTAAAAAATTACCACCCAGACCCCCTTCAAGCTGACATTTTCTTTGTATTTCTAAGCTACAGGCTGGCTTTCGCTCACCCCGAATACATAAATAGACACCTGAATGGGGTAAAGTGTCTTATTATCGCCAAACTGATGAGACGAAACGTTTAAAAATAATGGAACAAAACAGGGGAGGTCCCAAAAGGATCAATATAGGGTTAAGGGTATATTAGTAGTGATGTGAGGGCCCCACTTGATATGAGAATCACAGGTTGGCCGGATGTAGTACACTGTAGGAATAATTGATATAGTACCTGTACAGGCACAACATACGTTAATTTATCCCATGACATCTTTCTCATTATGTACTGATAACTATTAGATGGTTTTATTCGGCTTAGGAAAGATGTGCACTCGTTGGAAATTACCGACTATCTCAATTAATCCTTCTAGCTACCATATATCCTTTCTAAGCTTCATAAAATTACAGATTATCTCAATTAATCCTTCTAGCTACCATATATCCTTCCTAAGCTTCATAAAATTACAGATTATCTCAATTAATCCTTCTAGCTACCATATATCCTTCCTAAGCTTCATAAAATTACAGATTATCTCAATTAATCCTTCTAGCTACCATATATCCTTCCTAAGCTTCATAAAATCGTCTAAATGCAGCTAAAATATTAGCAAACAGACGTCGCCGGTACTGTAAGGGATAAAGACCGTGTGCTCCAGTCTCCTGTCCTAATGGCGGCACTCCAGGCAGCCCTGTTCAGAGCTGCCTCACTTGTCAGATTATTTAATTCAAGATTAACCCTTAAGGGGAGATGGACCTCTTTTTTCTTCTATTAATTCATTTATTCCTTTATTTCTTAGTTTTCTCTCTAGACCTCCATCAAGCTTAGAAAAACACCCCCTAGACATCCATTCAAGATATATTTGTACCTTTTTCGGTAGAAACATTTTCCGCCCTCTTAAAATTTCAGGCTCGCTATTTCTCGCCAGTAAATAATCGACACCTAAATGGCACGAAAGGTCTTAAAATTGACAACGAAATGGGGCGAAAGGTGTTAAAATGGCCGAACTAATTGGCCGAACGTCTTATAATCTCAAAACAATTGGAACTTAACACGAGGGAGGAAGGGGACCAGAAAAACGACCCATCTCCCCTTAACCTCAAACAGTCCATCAGCCTCCCCTTAACGTCTGATCCCAAGTCTTTCTTAGTCTACCCCTTGGTGCAACTCTTATAGTCTATTCACTGTAAGTAGGCGAGAAGTCATGACCTCTATCCTCTTTAACTCAAAAAGGGCTAGAGCAATTTGGCTGTAAATTTGCACATCTATTCCCTGGCTGACTCTTCCCAAATGGTAGACATATTAGCTCGATTACTCTAGTCGTTTATGAGTTACAAAGGTTAGAGGTCATGATTTTTCGCCTACTTTCGCCTACTTTCGCCTACTATAGCGAATAGAGTATAGCTCGCCCGTTGACGGACTTGCATGTTGACGGACTTGCATGTTGACGGACTTGCATGTTGACGGACTTACATGTTGACGGACTTGCATGTCGACGGACTTGCATGTCGACGGACTTGCATGTTGACGGACTTGCACGTTGACGGACTTGCATGTTGCAATGACGGACTTACATGTTGACGGACTTGCATGTTGACGGACTTGCACGTTGACGGACTTGCATGTTGCAATGACGGACTTACATGTTGACGGACTTGCACGTTGACGGACTTGCATGTTGACGGACTTGCACGTTGACGGACTTGCACGTTGACGGACTTGCACGTTGACGGACTTGCATGTTGACGGACTTGCACGTTGACGGACTTGCATGTTGACGGACTTGCACGTTGACGGACTTGCATGTTGCAATGCCGGACTTACATGTTGACGGACTTGCATGTTGACGGACTTGCACGTTGACAGACTTGCATGTTGACGGAATTGCACGTTGACGGACTTGCACGTTGACGGACTTGCACGTTGACGGACTTGCACGTTGACGGACTTGCATGTTGACGGACTTGCATGTTGACGGACTTGCACGTTGACGGACTTGCACGTTGACGGACTTGCACGTTGACGGACTTGCATGTTTTCGCCCAACTTAGTACATCCATCCTCTCCACATGTCCAGACCATCCAAGCCTGCTAGTACGCATCTCATCACTGCTACTATTGACAACGATTTAGCCCCATTTGTTTTCAGATTGTATTATGTTTGCCCCATTAGTTTGTCGATTTTAAGACCTTTCGCATCCTTTCTTTGATTTTATTTTAACCTGATTTGGCCAGTGGGAGGTCTTTCGGCAATTCCACCCTTTTTTTCCATTAGTGCTTAAGACGTTTCAACCCATTGCGAAGATTGTAGTCCCACCGTGCAACCTGACACTCACACAGACGCCAATGAAGGCCCTACTCAAGCCCCGCCCTATCATCCCCTCTCCTGGCCCGGGGTAATTAAAGCAAAACACTCACGCGGCCTCATTTTAAACCTCCAAGGCCCCCCCTCCCCCCCCCTCTCTCTCTCTCTCTCTCTCTCTCTCTCTCTCTCTCTCTCTCTCTCTCTCTCTCTCTCTCTCTCTCTCTCTCTCTCTCTCTCTCTCTCTCTCTCTCTCTCACTCACTCACTCACTCACTCAACTCACTCACTCACTCACTCACACTCTCTCACTCTCTCTCTCTCACTCACTCACTCACTCACTCACACTCTCTCTCTCTCTCACTAAAAAAAAAAAGTGAAATGCGAGGACAGAGTTCGAGAGAAAACTAATCACTGGTCCGACGTCTTTTTTTCTCTCCTCCTTCAGCGCCACCTTCACCAGCCCCCTAGCAGCCAGTTGGGTGGTTAGAGACAGAGAGTGAGAGGGAGAGAGAGTGTGTGTGAGAGTGAGCGATTGAGTGAGTGAATGAGTGAGAGAGAGTGAGAGAGAGAGAGAGAGAGAGAGAGAGTGTGTGAGTGAGAGACCGAGACAGACAGACAGACAGAGAGAGAGAGTGAGAGGGGGGTATTGTTTCTGAAGGTTTTGTTGATGGTTTGAAGACGGTGACGGTAGGGGGGGGGGGTTCTGAGGCATAATTAGGGCGGTGCATATATCCCCCACCACTACCCCCACCACTACCCCCACCCCCCACCACCGCCACCTGGGTGTTGTCAGTCATAATAACTCGCTCGACGTGTTTACCTTCTGAGATGAGGAGGGGGAGTTGGTTGGTGGTTGGTGGTGGTGATGGGGGAGGAGGGGGAGTTGGTTGGTGGTGGTGGTGGGTGTGGTGGAGGAGGAAGTAGTTGGTGGTGGTGAGGAGTAGTTGATTGGTGGTGGTGGTGGTGAGGAGTAGGTGGTTGTGGTGAGGAGGAGTAGTTGGTTGGTGGTGATGGTGGTGAGGAGTTGGTTGGTGGTGGTGGTGGTGAGGAGTTGGTTGGTGGTGGTGAGGAGGAGGAGTTGCATGTTGTTGTTGTTGGCGATGGTGGTGGTGGTGGTGGTGAGGAGGAGGAGTAGGTGGTGGTGGTGAGAAGGAGTAGTTGGTTGATGGTGGTAGTGGTGAGGAGGAGTAGGTGGTGGTGGTGGTGGTGAGAAGGAGTAGTTGGTTGATGGTGGTAGTGGTGGTGAGGAGGAGGAGTAGGTGGTGGTGAGAAGGAGTAGTTGGTTGATGGTGGTAGTGGTGAGGAGGAGGAGTAGGTGGTGGTGGTGGTGGTGAGAAGGAGTAGTTGGTTGATGGTGGTAGTGGTGAGGAGGAGGAGTAGGTGGTGGTGGTGGTGGTGAGAAGGAGTAGTTGGTTGATGGTGGTAGTGGTGAGGAGGAGTAGGTGGTTGATTGGTGGTGGTGGCGGTAGTATTGGTTGCTATAGGTTCGCTTGGCTGTGTCTGTGTGTGTTACTGATTTTGTTTGTCTCCAATTCTTCCTCTCACCGTTAATTATCTCTCTCTCTCTCTCTCTCTCTCTCTCTCTCTCTCTCTCTCTCTCTCTCTCTCTCTCTCTCTCTCTCTCTCTCTCTCGGTCTAGACATTACAAATAAAACACAATTCGTTCGTACTGTTCGTACCATATCCTCGAAATATAGTTCACGTTTGGTTTCCTATTGGGTTCAGAACTACCTCCCTTAACCCTTTCTACAACCAGAGATCCTTCTTAAGCTGTACAAAAACGTCTCAATATAGGTTAATTAAAATAAGAAGGACGTCGCCGTGTACAGAAGGGGATAAAGCACTCTCTATGGCTGTAATGGAACACAATTAAGGGGATCACCTGCTTTTGTCTCCTTTTCTTTCTTTCTCTGGCTTGTATCTATTTAATTGGTCCAATTCATCCTACTGTTTTAAGACGTCTATCCCCATCCAGGTTTCGATTTCTTCCTGGCGACCGATAGCGAGCCAGCATTGTGTGAAGAAATCCGGCTCCGCCGGAGAAATTTGTCTATCGAAAAATGTACAAATTTAGCTTGCTGTCAAAACCATTTTAAATTATGTGCTGGCTCGCTACCGCTCGCCAGGAAATAATAGACACCTGGATGGGGATAAACGTCTTAAAACAATAGGCTGAATGGGGCAGAATGGATACAACCAAGAGAGAGAGGTAAACAGCAGGTCACCCCCTTGACGCAACACAGCTTCAGAGATGCCACTATTTCGCTGCTGACGTAGCTGAAGGAGGTATTACAAAGACCAAATAATGTCACTCCTGTTGTTAACCCCTTCTGTACCGGTAACGTCCTTCTGCCTTTATTCTGGCTACTATTAGACGATTTTGTTCAGTTCAAACAGTGGCCTCCAACAACTAAAAGGCTTCGAACTATCTCACCTAACCCCCTTTACTAATACAGATGCTTCTTAAACTGCACACAATCTTCTACATATAACTAGATTTAACTAAAATATACGTCGCCGGTACAGCAGTTGTTAAATATGAAAACCATGACAGACATTCAGACTTGTGCTATATTACTCAAAACTACAATACATGCATTTTCTTTTCAGGCTGGCTCATCTCACTACCTACTTATGATGTAAGTACAACACTACTAAGTACTTTTTTGGACGTTTACTAATAGCTTAATATACGGTATGTTTCTCTGAATTGTATAATGGAGAAAGTTACCTTATTTGTATTTTTCTTATATATATATATACTGTATATATAAGATAATTACATGGAGAGAGAGATAATAAAAAGAAGCTATCTTACTCCATTTTATTGTGGTATTATCGAAACATATTAAGAGAAAGAGAGAGAGAGTGTGTGTGTGTGTGTGTGTGTGTGTGTGTGTGTGTGTGTGTGTGTGTGTGTGTGTATATGTATTACTTTTCCTCTCTTTTCTGAACTCAAATTCTCTCCTCATATATTTGACTCCCTGTTATCATCGTTAACTCAATTCCTTTCCCCTCACACCCCATACACATTCACCTCTCTGTCTATACTCACATCTTCCTAGTCTCTCTCTTACACACACACACACACACACACACACACACAGCCCGTAGCCTAGTAGGTAGAGCTCTCGTCTCACACACGAGAGGTCGGGGGTTCAATCCCCGGCTGGGCGGAGACAAATTGGGCTTGTCTCCTTTCATGTGTTAGCCTCAGTTCACCTAGCTGTAAATAGGTACCTGGAATAAGTGGACGACGTTGTGACGTCCCATCTGGGGTTGGCAAAAATGGTACAAGGCGAGATGGGTATCATATGGTTCACCTAAGCTGATGGCTACCTAAGCCTTCGAGCGAGACGGTACCGTCTATAATGAGAATGGTACCATACAGATCCACCCTAAGCCTTCGTTTCCGATGTCGCCAATTGGCTAAAATACAGACTACACACACATCCACAGCCATTCCAACGATACATATAACACCTACACATATAGGAGGCGGGAAATAACGAGCATGCTCACTCCCGCAATACAACTAGAGTAAGTACAACTAGAGTAAGTACACACACACACACACACACACCTATGCTCACCACACCTCTCTCCCTCCATCTCCTCACCCCTCCTGTTCTTACTCTTCTCATATCCCTCTCTCTTCTCACACCTCCTCACCCTCACCCCCCCTCTGTGCCCTATGATCGACCAAGGAGGTGTGTGTGCCCAGCGGGAAGGAGCCCCCTGCCGAGTTAATGCCACACAAACGACATTAGATTTCAGTTAGAACGTATCACTGTCATCAGTTTACCAGTGAGTTTACCAGAGAGAGAGAGCGAGAGAGAGTGAGAATAAGAATGAGTGAGAGAGTGAATGAGTGAGTGAGAGAGAGAGAGTGTGTGAGTGTGAGTGAGTGTGTGTGTGTGTGTGTGTGTGTGTGTGTGTGTGTGTGTGTGTGTGTGTGTGTCTGTCTGAGTGTGTGTGTAATAATAAAACGCGTATTGATAATTGCAACCGTTGGCTGAAAATTTACAGATGAATTGTTTGTAGCTTAACTCTTACAGTATAATAGCTTATAATTGGGACCAAGGAAGAGATTAATATGAGCTAATTGACCAGTTAACAATTATGTTACTAGGTTTGCAGATGCTTTTTGAGTTGAGACAATAGTTTCACATTTAAAAAGAGTTTGCTGAATACTTGTGAGTTGACTTACTGACGATGTATACTGTGTAGTGTGTATCTTGGATGGAGCCGACATATCTCGTATGACTATGTTTATTGTTTTTCTAGTTTCTTCTAGTCAGTTGATGTGCTGTGTTCACGGTTCATTTGAATTGTTGACGTGTGTGTGTGTGTGTGTGTGTGTGTTTGTGTGTGTGTGTAGGTGTGTTTGAGAGAGAGAGAGAGAGAGAGAATGTGCGTATGTGTGTTGGTGTTAATTAATATGCTGACGACTTACCCCACTTACTATACCATAACACATATTGAGTTACCCACACCACCACAGCCACAACTACCACACCCACTCCATACCACCATAACCACAACTACCACACACAAAGCCCGTCATCATCCCACTGGTAATATAGCACATTATTTACGACATTATTCGCCACCAACACCACACTATTACCACTACCACACCACTACTACTACTACTACCACTACTACCACCACTACCACACTACCACTACCACACCACTACTACCACAACTACCACTACTACCAACACTACCACAACCACCACTACTACTACTACTACCACTACTACCACACTACCACTACCACACCACTACTACTACTACTACCACTACTACCACACTACCACTACCACACCACTACTACTACTACTACCACTACTACCACCACTACCACACTACCACTACCACACCACTACTACTACTACTACCACTACTACCACACTACCACTACCACACCACTACTACTACTACTACCACTACTACCACACTACCACTACCACACCACTACTACTACTACTACCACTACTACCACACTACCACTACCACACCACTACTACTACTACTACTACCACTACTACCACCACTACCACACTACCACTACCACACCACTACTACCACTACTACCACACTACCACTACCACACCACTACTACTACTACTACCACTACTACCACACTACCACTACCACACCACTACTACTACTACTACCACTACCACACCACTACTACTACTACTACCACTACTACCACACTACCACACCACTACTACTACTACTACCATACTACCACACTACCACTACCACACCACTACTACTACTACTACCACTACTACCACACTACCACTACCACACCACTACTACTACTACTACTACCACTACTACCACACTACCACTACCACACCACTACTACTACTACTACCACTACTACCACACTACCACTACCACACCACTACTACTACTACTACCACTACTACCACACTACCACTACCACACCACTACTACTACTACCCATACTACCACACTACCACTACCACACCACTACTACTACTACCACTACCACAACCATACTACTACCACTACTACCACACTACCACACCACTACTACTACTACTACCACTACTACCACACTACCACTACCACACCACTACTACTACTACTACCACTACTACCACACTACCACTACCACACCACTACTACTAGTACTACCACTACTACCACACTACCACTACCACACCACTACTACTACTACTACCACTACTACCACACTACCACTACCACACCACTACTACTACTACTACTACCACTACTACCACTACCACACCACTACTACTACTACTACCACTACTACCACACTACCACTACCACACCACTACTACTACTACTACCACTACTACTACACTACCACTACCACACCACTACTACTACTACTACCACTACTACACCACTACCACACCACTACTACTACTACTACCACTACTACCACACTACCACTACCACACCACTACTACTACTACTACCACTACTACCACACTACCACTACCACACCACTACTACTACTACTACTACCACACTACCACTACCACACTACCACTACCACTACCACACTACCACACTACCACTACCACACCACTACTACTACTACTACTACCACTACTACCACACTACCACTACCACACCACTACTACTACTACTACCACTACTACCACCACTACCACATTATCACCACACCACTACTACTACTACCACCACTACCACACTACCACTACCACACTACTACTACCACCACTACCACACTACCACTACCACACCACTACTACTACTACTACCACTACTACCACCACTACCACACCACTACTACTACTACTACCACTACTACCACCACTACCACAATACCACTACCACACCACTACTACTACTACTACCACTACTACCACACTACCACTACCACACCACTACTACTACTACTACCACTACTACCACACTACCACTACCACACCACTACTACTACTACTACCACTACTACCACCACTACCACACTACCACTACCACACCACTACTACTACTACTACCACTACTACCACACTACCACTACCACACCACTACTACTACTACTACCACTACTACCACCACTACCACTACCACACCACTACTACTACTACTACCACCACTACCACCACTACCACACTACCACTACCACTACCACACCACTACTACTACTACTACCACTACTACCACCACTACCACACTACCACTACCACACCACTACTACTACTACTACCACCACTACCACCACTACCACTACCACACCACTACTACTACTACTACCACTACTACCACCACTACCACACTACCACTACCACACCACTACTACCATCACTACCACACCACACTACTACTACTACCACTACCACACCACTACCACACCACTACTACTACCACTACTACCACACTACCACTACTACCATCACTACCACACCACACTACTACTACCATCACTACCACCTTCACTACCAAGCTAACCCAACCACACTAGTACCACTCCCATACTGGCATACTACCACAACCACAACCACCATACTATTTTCACTACCGGTACTACTATGCTAACACAACTACACTATGGTGTGTTCATTTTAAGTAGGCCAGACATATCAAACTATTATCTGTAACTCAACTACTACCACTCCACCACTACCACTCTTCTAACCCCACCACCACTACCACACACCCCTCTACCACCCTCACCACCACTACCACTCCCCCCTACCCCCACCACCACTACCACTCCCTCCTACCCCCACCACCACTACCACACACCCCTCTACCACTCTCCCACCCCCACCACCACTACCACACTCACCTTTACCACTCTCCTACCCCCACCACAACTACCACACACACCTCTACCACTCTCCTACCCCCCACTACTACACACCCCTCTACCACCCCCACCACCACTACCACACCACCACCCACACCACCACCACCATTACCACACCCTCCTACCCCTACTACCACACACCTCTCTACCACTCTCTCACCCCCACTACTACACACCCCTCTACCACTCTCCCACCCCCTACACCACTACCACACCATCACTCACCCCCCCATCACCCCCACCACTACCACACACACACACCCAGCAAAACACCCCCTCATCACCCACACCTCCACCCACCCACCACCACTACCACACCATCACTCACCCACCCACCCCACCACTACCACTACACACCCAGCAAAGCACCCCGTCATCATCCACACCTCCACCCACCCACCACCACTACCACACCATCACTCCCCCACCCCACCACTACCACTACACACCCAGCAAAGCACCCCGTCATCACCCATACCTCCACCCACCCACCACCACTACCACACCATCACTCACCCACCCCACCACTACCACACACACACACCCAGCAAAGCACCCCGTCATCACCCACACCTCCACCCACCCACCACCACTACCACACCATCACTCACCCACCCCACCACTACCACTACACACCCAGCAAAGCACCCCGTCATCACCCACACCTCCACCCACCCACCACCACTACCACACCATCACTCACCCACCCCACCACTACCACTACACACCCAGCAAAGCACCCCGTCATCACCCACACCTCCACCCACCCACCACCACTACCACACCATCACTCACCCACCCCACCACTACCACTACACACCCAGCAAAGCACCCCGTCATCACCCACACCTCCACCCACCCACCACCACTACCACACCATCACTCACCCACCCCACCACTACCACTACACACCCAGCAAAGCACCCCGTCATCACCCACACCTCCCCCCACCCACCGCCACTACCACACCCATCACTCACCCACCCCACCACTACCACTACACACCCAGCAAAGCACCCCGTCATCACCCACACCTCCACCCACCCACCACCACTACCACACCATCACTCACCCACCCCACCACTACCACTACACACCCAGCAAAGCACCCCGTCATCACCCACACCTCCACCCACCCACCACCACTACCACACCATCACTCACCCACCCCACCACTACCACTACACACCCAGCAAAGCACCCCGTCATCACCCCCCATTATTCACGCTAGGTTGGGTGCCGCGGTGTGCCATCAAAACAAGGCCCCGGGATCAGCCTCCACCGCCGCCTCTGCAAGATGGCAACAATTAAGATGAAAAATAAACAGTGAAGTTGGTGGTGGTGTGGGCCCGGCCTTAATGATGTGGTGGGAGGATCAGGAGAGGGCTTGGAGTGTGGTGTTGTAATGGTGTGATGGTGTGGTGTTGTGTGGTGTGATGGTGTGGTGTTGTAATGGTGTGATGGTGTGGTGTGATGGTGTGGTGTTGTAATGGTGTGATGGTGTGGTGTTGTGTGGTGTGATGGTGTGGTGTTGTAATGGTGTGATGGTGTGGTGTGATGGTGTGGTGTTGTAATGGTGTGATGGTGTGGTGTTGTGTGGTATGATGGTGTGGTGTTGTAATGGTGTGATGGTGTTGTGTGGTGTGATGGTGTGGTGTTGTAATGGTGTGGTGGTGTGATGGTGTGGTGTTGTAATGGTGTGATGGTGTGGTGTTGTATGGTGTGGTGTTGTAATGGTGTGATGGCGTGGTGTTGTAATGGTGTGCTGGTGTGGTGTTGTAATGGTGGATGGTGTGGTGGTGTGATGATGTGGTGTTATAATGGTGTGATGGTGTGGTGTTGTAATGGCGTGATGGTGTTGTGTGGTGTGGTGTTGTAATGGTGTGATGGTGTGGTGTTGTAATGGTGTGATGGTGTGGTGTTGTGTTGGTGTGCTGGTGTGGTGTTGTAATGGTGTGATGGTGTGGTATTGTGTGGTGTGATGGTGTGGTGTTGTGATGGTGTGGTATTGTGTGGTGTGATGGTGTGGTGTTGTAATGGTGTGATGATGTGGTGTTGTAATGGTGTGATGGTGTGGTGTGATGGTGTGGTGTTGTAATGGTGTGATGGTGTGGTGTTGTAATGGTGTGATGGTGTGGTATTGTGTGGTGTGATGGTGTGGTGTTGTAATGGTGTGATGGTGTGGTGTTGTAATGGTGTGATGGTGTGGTGTTGTAATGGTGTGATGGTGTGGTGTTGTGTGGTGTGGTGTGCTGGTACGGTTATGTATGCTTTAGGTAGATGTTGAGTTGTTGTGTTGTGTTTTGTTTCTATATAATAAACAGTTAATTTGGTGGTGGTGTGGAGGGAGGGTCAGGAGAGGGCTGGTGCGATGGTGTTGTGGTGTGATGGTGTCATGGTGTGGTTATGATGGTGTATGTGTGGTTGTGGTTGTGTTGTGTTTGTACGTAATAAAAAAGTATATTTGGTGTTGGTGTGGGCCCGGCCTTAATGATGTGGTGGGAGGATCAGGAGAGGGCTGGTGTGGTGGTGTTGTGGTGTATATGTGATTGTGTCGTGTTGTGTTTGTAGGTAATAAACAGTGTAGTTGGTGGTGGTGGTGTTGGCCTTAATGATGTGGTGGGAGGATCAGGAGAGGGCTGGTGTGGTGGTGTTGTGGTGTATATGTGATTGTGTCGTGTTGTGTTTGTAGGTAATAAACAGTGTAGTTGGTGGTGGTGGTGTTGGCCTTAATGATGTGGTGGGAGGATCAGGAGAGGGCTGGTGTTGTGGTGTATATGTGATTGTGTCGTGTTGTGTTTGTAGGTAATAAACAGTGTAGTTGGTGGTGGTGGTGGTGTTGGCCTTAATGATGTCGGAGGGAGGGGGGGGGGGGGGGAGGGAGGATTATGACAGGGCTTGGAGTGAGGTGTTGTGATGGTGTGGTGTGGTTGTGTGGTTCAGGTAATTATGATGGTGCTGTTGGTGTTAATGATCTGGCCCAGGATCATTTAAGGTGGGAAGGGGGTATTTATTGGTCGATTTATTTATGAATTTATTATATTTTTAGTTTCCTCCCTCCACTAGACCTCCATCAACAATCATCCCCAATATACCCATCTAGATAAATTTGTAAATTTTTAGGAAGATTTCCCGGCGAAGACCGATTTCTCATAAATGTTTGGCTCACTATCGCTCGTCAGGAAAAAAAATGACACCTAAATAGCACGAAAGGTCTCAATATTGACAAAGAAGTGGGGTGAAATATCTTAAAATCTCAAAAATAACGAGACGAACGTCTTAATATCTGAAAACTAATGGGGCTAAACATGAGGGAGAAGAGAGTTGAGATAAACCAACCATCCTCCCTTACGAGCTTTGGAGTATGTTGTTGTTGTTGTTGTTGTTGTTGTTGTGATTAGTGTGGTGAGTATGGTTAGGAGTATTGTTGTGGCATGTGTGTGTGTGTGTGTGTGTGTGTGTGTGGTGTGTGTGTCGTGTTCGTGGTTGTTGGGTATGATGAGGTGTTAGTGGTGCGTGTATTAGATGAGAGTGGTATAATAAACAGTGTGTGTAATGTGTGAGAGTGAGTGTTAATGTGCGTGTGTGTGTGTATGGAGTGAGTCAGATGAGATACAAGGGTTGCCACCATAACGGAACCCTTTTAAAATGTTGGTCAGTAGTTGGCAGTGTGTGTGTGTGTGTGTGTGTGTGTGTGTATGTGTGTATGTGTGTGTGTGTGTGGAGTGAGTCAGATGAGATACAAGGGTTGCCACCATAACGGAACCCCTTTACAATGTTGGTCAGTGGTTGGCAGTGTATTAGTGGGTGTTGGAATAGGGATTACGGTATGGTGAGGGTGTGTGTGTGTTAGGGTGTGTGTGTGGGTGTTAGTGTGTGATAATATGCATGTTAGGGTGTGTGTGTGTGTGTGTTTATGAGAGTTAGGATGTGTGTGTAAGTGAGTTTCAAGTACATAAAAAGGAATACCTACTTAGTATCTCAAAGACTTTGCGACCCATTCCAGAGAGAGAGAGAGAGAGAGAGAGAGAGAGAGAGAGAGAGAGAGAGAGAGAGAGAGAGAGAGAGAGAGAGAGAGAGAGTAAAATGGCGGTGATGGGAGCCTGAGACGTAACAATATGGCGGCCAACTAACACACACAATCTCAGAATGACGGGTGATATCAAGGTTATATAGAGACGGCTGCCATCTTGACTCTCACAGCCGCCATCTTGTAGACCTAAGAATATTAACCCCTTTTGTACCATCGACATCCTTTTTATTTTGTTCTGGCTACAAATACTCGATTTTATTCAGTTTAAGAAGGATCTTTAGCAATTATAAGGCTTCGAACTATTTCAATCAATCCTTTTTACTACCACACATACACGTGTGTGTGTGTGTGTGTGTATTATTATTATGCTTTTTCCACCAACCAACTTCACATCTAAACTCAATTAAATCAACAAACATTTTCAGTTTCAAGTTTCTTCCTCAACAGGGATCCTGATATTCTGATATAGCAATTGTTCCATAATGTAGCCAGTAACGACAAACTCTACGTTGAATGTAGTTCCCGCCGTACATGTTGCCTGTAGATGTGTGCCACTTCTGTCTATATATACCCTTGTCCTACTCCACCCAACATAACAACATAGTCGCTATAGGCTATACAGTGTTCGCTATATACACTATGGAATTTATGAATTTTTGTGTGAGTATCCTAGGTTCGAGTCCTTGGAGTGCCACATGTATTTGTTGATTTCATTAATTGAGTTTAGAAGTAAAGTTGGTTGGTGAAAGAATATGAATATACAGTGCTTGCTATATTCGCTATACAATATACAACAAATCTGAATATTCACCTGAGCTGTATTATATTCACTGGTTGACTATGGAGGTTTACAAATGGCGGGTAATGTTGACACACTGTTGATTAGCTACTCATAGATACTGTAAAATAGACTAACTTAGGATAAGGGTGTATATCTCGGACATTTCGGAATAGAATTAAGTCATCTACACTCTCTACAGTTATGGGAAAATGGTTCCTTATTATGGACGAACACTGCATACTTATTTGGTTATTGTCCATGATATCAATTAACCCTTTGCCATTCAACTTTCCCTTCATAATTGCTGAGGGGCACAGGGCCTTGGGTGGGGCTGTGGTTTCCCGGGCGTTTCCGCACCCTTCGGTCACCTGGGCTTTATTTGTGGTATTATATGCAGGGAGGGTTTTGTGGGGCCGCTCGGTTATGACCTTGGCCTTGCTTGGGACCTTTGGGGCTGCTCGGCCAGACAGCCTGGGGAACAGCAACAACAACAACAACAACCACAACCCATTCAGTACCAGGGACGTCCTTTTCATCATATTCTGGCAACTATTAGACTATTTTATTCAGCTTAGGAAGGACCTCTAGCAATGATAAGGCTGCACACTATCTCAACCAACCCCTTTAACTACCACGGATCCTTCCAAAGCTGCATAATATCGTCAACATGTAGCTAGAATAAAATTTAACACGTCGCTGGTACTCAAAGGGTTATTTCTTCACATAACTGCGGTTCATTACATTTATATATATCCAGAATGTCCGAAATTACCTCCCTGTTCAAAGTCGGCGTATTTTACCGGTACTGGAGTAGAGAGAGAGTGGGATGATGGGTGTTCTGACTGGTGGTGGTGATGTGGAGTGTGATGGTGGTGGTGGTTGTTGTGGTAGTGATGGTGGTGGTGGTAGTGGTTATTGGGGTAGGGGTGGTGGTGATGTGGAGTGTGATGGTGGTGGTAGTGTGCAGTGTGATGGTGGTGGTGGTGGTGGTTGTTGGAGTGGTGACGGTGGTAGTGGTAATAATGATAGTGGTGGTGGTAGTAGTAGTGGTGACAGTAGTAGTAGTGGTAGTGGTGGTGGTAGTAGTGTGGTAGTAGTAGTAGTAGTAGTAGCAGTGGTAGTAGTGTGGTGGTTGATGGCTGGCGATCTGCAGGCTGGTTGGATTACAGGGTCTTAAAGGCTTCAGAGCAGTGTTCAGGCCCGCACCCCGTTAATCCTACCACTCACTGCATTATCCTCTCTCTCTCTCTCTCTCTCTCTCTCTCTCTCTCTCTCTCTCTCTCTCTCTCTGACATACACACACACACACTTTCTCACACACACACACTTATAATCTCTCTCTCTCTCTCTCTGACACACACACACAGACACACTTATAATCTCTCCCTCCCTCTCTCTCTGACACATACACATTCACACACACACACACTCTCACACTCACTCACTCTCACACACACTCACTCCCTCTCTCTCTCTCTCTCTCTCTCTCTCTCTCTCTCTCTCTCTCTCTCTCACACACACACACACACACACACATGGCAACTCCCTTTTTTTATGATGTGTCGTTTAGTACCACCCAATGTGTTATTTTCAGATTTCATGTAATAATTGTAATTATTGATTGATTGTTCACCCCCTTAGAAGATACTATGACGTTATTTCTTGTCTGTTTTCTGTGTAATGGTTTAGATGCTTATGTTCTGGGTGTGGTGTCCCGAGTTCGAATCCCGGGAGGACCATATGCTTTCATTAGTTTCTTCAAGTGCATTGGGGTCTGTAATTGATGATTAATGTTAACCCTTTCACGCATTTATGACGCAGAGGTTGCCAGATTAGCAATAAGAAATAGAGTTCTCTCACTCTTATAATTACCTCTCCAAAATTAGTTTTCTGCCCACAGCTAACTCAAAGACAACTGCAGAGGTTGAAGTAACTAAACTAAAGGTTTCTAAATACCCCTGATAGTAACAAAGACTTTAAAGTATCCCCAATAGGCTCAAAATCGCGTCATATGTCGGAGAGGGTTAAGAACGGGGTGTTACTTATCATTAGACGATTTTATTCAGATTAGGAAGGGTGTATGGAAGGCAGAGGGTCAACTGCGATAATCTTTACCCGTATATTTCCCACAGATCCTTTCTAAGCTGTATAGAGGGTTAATTGAGATAGTCTTTACCGTTATCATTCCCACAGACCCTTCCTAAGCGGTATATAATCGTCTAATGATAGCCAGCATTAACTGTCAAAGCGCATCATAATCTTCAAAGGGTTAAATACAAATAATCGTACAGTAGGTTGCCATGCTGCGCCCTTTGCATTAGGTCTGTTGTTACTTGCCTTCCTTTTTTTTTTTTTTTTTTTTTTTTTTTTTTTTTTTTTTTTTAATTATTTATTTATTCCTTTATTTCTTAGTGTTCTCGCTAGACCTCCATCAAGCTTAGAAAAACATCTAGACCCCCCTTCAAGATAAATGTGTACATTTTTCGGTAGAAAAATAGTATGAATGAATGCGAGTGTGGTGTCTTTCTTGTAAGGGGAGATCTCCACTTAAGGGATTTTTTTCTTGACCCCTTTCTCCCTCATGTTTAGCCCCATTGCTTTTGATATTATAAAACGTTTGCCCCATTAGTTTAGCGATTTTAAGAACTTTCACCCCATATTAAGACCTTTCGTGCCATTCAGGTGTCAATTTTATCCTGGCGAGCGATAGCGAGCCTGTAATTTAACAGGAACCGGCCTTCGGCCGGGACATTTTTCTACCGAAAAATGTACAAATATATCTTGAAAGGGACTCAAGGGGGTGTAATTTTAAGCTTGATGGAGGTCTAGGGAACAAACTAAATACCTCCCCTTAATTATCAGTTGATTAATCAGATGAGGTAACCGCTGCGTAAGAAACTCTACTCGTAATTGACCACTTGCGAGTTTCAGGCTATAAGGAAGTTGGAGCCGTGAACATCGATATTGAAGAGAAATGCAAAAATAATGTGGGTTTCTGATGGATAAAAAAGGATGAGCCATTTGGTTTCATGTGTCTACTGTATATATGTATCATGACCGTATTTATGTTTCTATATATGTATCATGACCGTATTTATGTTTCTATATATGTATCATGACCGTATTTATGTTTCTATATATGTATCATGACCGTATTTATGTTTCTATATATGTATCATGACCGTATTTATGTTTCTATATATGTATCATGACCGTATTTATGTTTCTATATGTGTATCATGACCGTATTTATGTTTCTATATGTGTATCATGACCGTATTTATGTTTCTATATGTGTATCATGACCGTATTTATGTTTCTAAAAGTGTATCATGACCGTATTTATGTTTCTATATGTGTATCATGACCGTATTTATGTTTCTATATGTGTATCATGACCGTATTTATGTTTCTATATATGTATCATGACCGTATTTATGTTTCTATATGTGTATCATGACCATATTTATGTTTCTATATGTATCATGACCATATTTATGTTTCTATATGTGTATCATGACCGTATTTATGTTTCTATATATGTATCATGACCGTATTTTAGCTGATAATTCTGCTAAATACTGATGGCCACAGCTCCAACTTCCTTATAGAACGAAACTCGCAAGTGGTCAATTCGATCATGCGCATTAGATATCCATGCACAAGATCACGGCGAGGAACAGAACTTATGTGGGTGACTGTACATGTAGCAGAAATATGTACCCCAAGAATATCACTTATGTGCCGAAAAATGTACAAATTTATCTCGAAGAGGGATCTTAAGGATACTTTATTAAGGTTGATGGAGGTCTAGGGAGGAAACTAAAACAATAGATTTTGTTATAATTATGTGCATGTAGGGAGGAAATCAGATGGGATGCCACGTTGACATATAATATTAACCCTTCGTGCTAACGGTGGCGTAATTTTCATCTTATTCTGGTTATCATCGCACGATGTTTGTTTAGCTTATAATGGTACAGTCGCGCTAATAAGTGATGTCTCGGCACCAAGTATGTTTTGATCAATAATTGGTATCGGCAATATCTAAGCTTCATTTCTTCATATCGAGTGAAATATACAAACATCTTTCTACACTTACCCACCCTATTCAACATCTGACAGACATTAATACAGCACAGAACAAGCCAAACGTAATGATAGCTGGGACATGACTTATTAGCGCGATTGTACCTCTAGGACTCAAGGGGGTAAATACGGTCTCAAGAAAAACCTCTGAATGACATTTAGGTCCTTCTTAAAATGCATTAAATCGTCTAACTTCAACCAAAATAATAGGTAAAAAGACGTCATTGTGTTGAAGGGGTTAAATGCCCGAATTCAGTTACTGATAGAAAACTCGCAAGAGAGAGAGAGAGAGGGAGGGAGGGGGGGGGGGGGATTCTCAGAGGGGGGCAGGGAAAGAGAGACATAATTCACACATGTTACAAGACTTAAACAAAAAAAGTATTGTCGCTGGATAGTATATGATTCTCTGATGACGATACTCCCCCCTCCACCCTCCACCCTCCTCTACCCCTCCCCTCCCCTCTCTGGCCTAGATATAGTGAATTGACTATAGTTGGGTTTAATCGGGTAAAATTAGGTAAGAAGACTTGCCGTTTCGAAGTGCGTCCATCTTGATTTGGAACTAATTTACAGTATATACCCTAATAATTACTGTATATTTTCCTCGTATGTCCCTCATATATAATATATATATATATATGCGGAAATTCTAGACACCCACATCCGTTTTCTACACACCCACTTCCGTTTTCTACACACCAACATCCGTTTTCTACACACCCACATCCGTTTTCTACACACCAACATCCGTTTTCTACACACCAACATCCGTTTTCTACACACCAACATCCGTTTCCTATACACCAATATCAGTTTTCTATACACCAACATAATCATTGCCAGGAGGGACTGAACCCCTTTTGAATACAGGCATGTTAGTGGGTGGGGGGGGGGGGAATACTAAACATCTCACTGTAAATCAAATAGCCCCCTCCGTCTCTCCCCTCCCTCTCCCCCCAATACTAATCCCTCCTTATCCAACACCCCCCCCCCCCCCGTCTTTCCCCACATACCTCTTCCCGTAGTCGTACCGTTTTATTGTTTACATTTGTATTTAATTTTATCATTATACATATATATTTATATATATTTTTTTGTATGGGTTATTTCGGCAACGAGTAGGTTCGTCCTTACTTATTTTCGCTATGGTTTGCATTTATTTCGGTTGGGATGGGTATGTATGTATGTTTGTATGTATGTATGTATGTATGTATGTATGTATGTATGTATAGGCCTATGCTCCGGCACATACCCCATAGTTGGGGGTGGCCGACTCGAGACAAAACCTGAACAGAAACAACAATTACAGTTCCAATTCTTAAGGTCCGGGACCACTTTCGCCTTCCCTCGCCCATTTCTCTGTCTCGTTTCGTAGGTGAATTTAACAAGGGGAGGAGGATTCCTAGCCTCCCGCCCCCGAAGTAGGGAAAGTAGTACAGGAAAGGAGCCAGACAGAAATAGCTCAGGTTGGGTAGAGGATGCCAAACCTCACTCTGGACAGGACCAGCCCTCACCCAGTTCGGTTGGGATAGGTTTAAAGGGGGTCACCGTTTTTTGTTAAATCTTTCTCTCCTTGTTTCTCTTTCTCTGGCTTGTATTCATTCGGCCCCATTCACCCAACTGATTTAAGACGTTTATCCCCATCCAGGTGTCTATTTCTTCCTGGCGAACGATAGCGAGCCAGCATTGTATGGAGAAATCCGGCTTCGCCGGAGACATTTTTCTATCGAAAAATGTACAAATTTAGCTTGCTGCCAAAACAAAAATATATATATATGCTGGCTCGCTACCGCTCGCCAGGTAAATCCATGACCACTAACCTCTGTAACTAAAAACGACTGGATGGGGGTAAACGTCTTAAAACATTAGGCTGAATGGGGCCGAATGGAAACAAGCCAAAGAGAGAGGGAGAGAAAGATAAAAAAGAAAAAGCGAGGTGGGCCCCCTTAATAATCGAGACTGGCTAGGTATGGTTATAGTTAGGTTGAGTTAAGGGAGATGTGGATTTATTTGTTTATTAATTGTTTTAGTTTCTTCCCAAGACCTCCATCAAGCTTTAGAAGAAACCGCCAAGATCCCCTCAAGAGATTAATTTGTACATTTTTCGGTAAGGCCGGATCCTCCTATAATACAGGATCGCTATCGCTCGCCAGAAAACTGACACCTAAAAGGCACAAAAGGTCTTATAATCGCCAAACTAACGGAGCGAACGTCTTAAAATCTCAAAGCTAATGGGGCTAAACATTAGGGAAAAGGTGATCCAGAAAATAATATACCTCCCCTTAAGGCTATATTAGGATGTTTCCATTCTTCTTCTTCTTCTTCGTCTTCTTTTCCTCCTTCTTCTTCACTTCCTCCCTTCATTCCTCCTTCGCTATCTCCCTTCCTCTCACTTTCCCCCTTTTGCTTCGCCTCTCTTTCCACCCTCTCTCACTTCCTTCCTTCTGTTCCCTCTTTCTATCCCTCCCTCCCTTCCTTCTCTCTTTCTTTCCTCTCTCCTTTCCTTCCTTACCTTCCTCTCTTTCCTCCTCCCCCTTCCTTAACTCCCTTCCTTCCTTCCTCTCTTCCTTAACCTCCTCCCTGCTTCCCTCATTTCCTCCCTTCTATACCCTCCTCCCCTTCCTTTTCTCCCTCCCTTCCTTCCTTCCTCTCATCCATACCCTCCTCCCTCCTTCCTTTCCCTGCCTCCCTCCCTTCCTTAACACCCCTCCCCCCTCCCATCCCACACAGCCCCCCCACCCTCCCCCCCACACACCTCTCTCAACCACAAAATCCGCCCCCAATTAAAAGGCTCACGCTGATGACAAAAATTTAATTAAGCGAAATGTGAGAAGGCTGAATTTTAATTAGGCGCGCGAGTGGGTTATCCTACACCCCCCCAGGGCCCCCCCCCCCCCCCCCCGCCCTCCCTCCAGATGAAAAGATCCTAAGTTTAAATTGCGGGACGGGAGCGGCGGTGGATGGAGAGAGAGAGAGAGAAACTTACCGCGAACACGGGAGGGGGGAGGGGGGGCGGATAAAAATGGGTTTTCTCCGCGGGGGGTGATCGCCCTGAAAGGGATCGCGCTAATGAGAAGTTTTCATCTTGTATGGAAATGTAAGAGAGGCCTTTGTTGGGGGGCTGTCGGGGTGCCTGAAAGAGATTGTGGTGTCGCTGATCTTCGCTTTGCGCCACTATCCCCCCCCCCCCCCCCCACACACACACACCGAGAGACGGCTTGATCGCTTCCTTCTTTGTTGTCTTATTTTAGGTGAGCAGGGTAGCGAAGTGTCACGATTTATTGTCTTATTTATTCAGGTTAATTTGATCACGAGAATTACTTGATCGCATCCTTGTTATTCTATTTTAGATGTGGATGCAGAAGTGTCACGATTGTCTATTATTTGTATTATTCGTGTTATTATTTGTATTATTCATCATCATCAAATCTGACGCCCCGCTTCCAGAGGAAGCACCCCAAGAGGGATGGCCATGGCAGAAACTGCCTCCAGGTTCCCAGACATGCCCCGAGTGACCCACTCCACAGTGCCATTTCCACTAAGTGGATTATGGCCATGAACACTGAAGGAGCAGACCCAGAGCAGTACCTCACCCGGATGGCAGTTCCACCACTGTTTTGCTATAATATTTACCCCAGTGGGGCCCTGGCTCGAAGCATACCAAGCACAGGAATTTGCTGAAGATAGGAACCAGTGGTCCACTGCTCCAGAGGTTGATTGCACCACCAAAGTGGCGGGCGGTGGGGTCGCCTCATCCCTACGCCATTATTATTCTTGTAATTATTATTTGTTTTCGGGTTCATTTCTTCACGAGAATGACTTGATAGCTTTCTTGTTATATTGTTTTAGGTGAGGAAGGATGAAGAAGTGTCACGGTTTATTATTATTATTATTATTATTATTATTTCAGGTTCATTTTATCACGAGAATTACTTGATCGTGTCCTTGTTATCTCATTGTTTGTGGAGGATAATTATGGTCACGGTTTTCACCTTGTTACTCGGTTAAATCGTTTATGTTTTTTTTTTTTTTTTTTTTTTTTTATGTTTTTATTATTATTATTCTATATTTTTTTTTGGCGAGCTTAAGGGGATAGTAGCTACTTATTTTGTCTATTAATTTATTAATTTATTTGTTGGTTTCCTCGCTATTTATCAAACTTTAAAAAAAAAAAAAACATCCATTAGATCCCTCTTCTAGTTACATTTATAAATGTTTCGGTTAAAAAAAGTATCTTGTTTAGTCCTTTTTGCGACCACAGATCCTTTTTAAACCTTACAAACTAATCTAAATATAGCTAGAATAACATTAAAAGACGTCGCCGGTACAGAAGGGGTTAACATAATCTACCCCAAGTCTACTCTTCAATACCAATGGAAAAAAAAAAAAAAAAAATGGGACAGAAAAAAAGGAAATATTGCCAGAAAAATATTGCTCCTCGAAAATTGCCGGGAAAAGCGCTCGTGTGACACCGGCTTAATTTGCTACTGGTGAGGATATTGTAGCGCGATTGTTATTCGGCTACGCGGTTTGATTGCTTCCATTTAGTTGTGTCATCATTTGGGTGGGATAATACAGATGTGTTACGGGGGTGTAGTTTGTTCCCTAGACCTCTATCAAACATTAACAAAACACACACACACACACACACACACACACACACACACACACACACACACACACACACACACACACACACACACACCAGAACCCCTTTCAAGATAAATTTGTACATTTTTCACCAAAATATTTCCCATCCAGACACAGATCTTGAAGTCGTCAAACTAATGAGGCTAACGTCTTGAAATCTCAAAAGTAAGGGGGCCAAACATGAGGGAGGAGGAGGTCCAGAAGGAAAAAATATACCTCCCCTTAATGACGGAATAGGGGGCCCAATCAGCACTGTCAAGATTATGTGTTCAAATGTAACCAAAATGATACGTATATTAAATGTCCCGATCGTGTACGTGTTCAAGTTAGCACACATAAACGATCGGAGCACTTTTTATGGGTATCATGTTCGCTCCAGTTGAACACACAATTATGTACAGTGTGGGAACCTGACAGAAAATGTAATCAGCTATATATAAATGTAATGTAATCAGCTATACATAAATGTAATCAGCTATATATAAATGTATAAATAATTGTTAAATAAATACAATGTGGTCAAGCAACACAAATAATATATACGGTAACTATATGGGGATCACACACACACACACACACACACACACACACACACACACACACACACACACACACACACACACACACACACACACATATAGCGTATAGCTTCTGTCTTGGTGGCGTAATGGTTAGTGCGCCTGTGTTATGTGTGCGTGTCCTTGGTTCGAGTCTCGGAAGAAAACAGGAAGTATGATGATGTGGAGAAAGAAACCGAAGAAGTATGATAATGGGAGCAAAGAAAACAGATAAGTCGGATGATAAGGGCAAAGAAACAGAGAGATATCAGAGAGAAAGTATGATGATGGGGACAGAATGAAAGCAGAGAATTATGATGATAAGAACAGAGAAAACAGAGATAGTGACAGTATGATGATGATGGGGGGGGGGGGGGAAGAGAATCAGAGAAGAAATATCGTGATAGGGACAGATAACAGAGAACTATGATGATAAGGGAAAAGAAAACAGATCAAATATGACAATGGGGGCAGAAAACGGGGAAGAAATATTATAAAGGCAAAGAAAACAGAGATAAAGTATGATGATGATGATGATGGGGATAGAGAGAAAACAAAAGACAGAGAAGAAATATGATGATGGGGGGGCAGAAAAAGCAGAGAAAGATGATGAGCCGCGAACACATAAAAGGAAGAATTCTTAAGTCTGCTTCATCCGCCCCCCCCCACTCCCCCCCCCCCCTCCCCCCCCCCCCCCCCCTCCTCCCCCTCTCCCCTCCCTCTACACACACACTCACAGGGTAATGATCCTTAATGTGGTGGTGGTGATGATGGTGGCGGTGGTGGTGATGGGAATGGTGGTGGTGATGGGGTGGTGGTGGTGATGGTGTTGGTAATGTTGGTGGTGATGGTGGTGATGGTATTGGTAATGTTGGTGGCGATGGTGGTGATAATAGTGGTGGTGGTGATGGTGTTAGCGGTGTTGATGATGGTGGTGGTGATAGTGACGCTGATGGTGGTCCTATGGTAGTGGTATTAGTGATGGTGATGATGACGTTCAAAATAAATTGTTTTTGTATTTGATTTGCGTTATTTCATATATTATTAGTCTGGATGACAGATATTCCGCTGGTTAACCCCTTCTTTACCAGATGTCTTTTTAGTTATAATCTAGCTATATTTAGACGATTTTGTGCAGTTTAAGAAGGATCTGTGGTGGTACAAAGGGTTAAGTGAGATAGTTCGGAGCTTCTTTATTGCTGGAGGACCATCTTAAACTTAATAAAATCGTCTAATAGTTGCCAGAATAGAATGAAAAAGATATCGCCGGTACAGAAGGGGTTAAGAGGCTCCTTGGTAACCCTCAGCTTTGAGGAGCGAGATCAAAATGGCCTCTGTTCGGCTTCGTCATTCGTAGATCAAGATGGCCTCTATTCGGCTTCGTCATTCGTAGGGTGACAGAATCGTAACCGGGAGAATCTCGTCGAGGCATTCGTCTTTGATTAAATTTATATCCAAAATTCGAAAATGGATATTAATCGTGATCGTGTACTCAACCTTTAACTGTGTTGGTGGTGTAATGGTTTAGGTGCTTATGTTCTGGGTGTGGTGTCCCGAGTTCGAATCCCGGGAGGACCATATGCTTTCATTAGTTTATTCAAGTACATTGGGGTTTGTAGTTGATGATTAATGTTAATTAAGAACGGGGTGTTATTTATATGACGAGGGTTCGGTGTAGGCGATGTCCCTGGGTAGAATGGTAGCTCTGATGTTGGATCTCTTAAGGGGGGGCACTGAATGTTGTTACCTTTCTCTTCTTTTCTCTCTTTCCCTGGCTTGTATCCATTCGGCCCTATTCAGCCAACTGTTTTAAGACGTTTATCCCCATCCAGGTGTCGATTTCTTCCTGGCGAGCGATAGCGAGCCAGCATTGTATGGAGAAATCCGGCTTCGCCGGAGAAATTTTTCTGTCGAAAAATGTAAACATTTAGCTTGCTGTCAAAACAAAAATATATATATGCTGGCTCGCTACCGCTCGCTAGGAAAATATTGACACGTGGATGGGGGTAAACGTCTTAAAACAGTAGGCTGAATGGGGCCGAATGGATACAAGCCAAAGAGAGAGGGAGAAAAAGAGAAAAAAAGCGAGGTGGGATCCCTCAATCACAGTTGCAAACGAAGGGTTGCTGTCGCTTAGACCTGTTGCAAACGATGCCTGTAAGTAAGTGGTAGCGTTCTTGGTGCTCCAGTCTGGTACTATAGTCTATTCGCTGTAAGTAGGCGAGAAATCATGACCTCTAACCTCTGTAACTCAAAAAGGACTAGAGTAAATTGGCTGTAAATTTCCACATCTATTCCTTAACTGACTCTTCCCAAATGGTAAAAATATTAGGTCGATTACTCTAGTCGTTTTTTAGTTACAGAGGATAGAGGTCATGATTTCTCGCCTACTTACAGCGAATACACTATAGGTCTGGTAGTAGCAAAGGTAAGTCATTCACAATAGATAAGCCAGACATTGTGGCTTCTATCCTCTGCAACTCAAAAAGGGCTGGAGCATATGGGCTGTAAATGTCCACACCTATCACCTGGCTGACCTTTCCTAAATGGTAGAGATATTAGCTCGATTACTCTATTAATTTATAAGTTATAGAAGTTAGGGGTCAGGGTTTTGGGCGTACCTGTAATTAATGGACTATTCTTCTGCTATGTTGGGGTGCATCAAAGTCAGGTCAGGTCAGGTGAAGGTATTGAGGGATAAGCCTTTACAACGGCACCTCGTATCTACATTCTACTTTTCCTATTTTTCTGAAGAGTGTAGCGAGGGGAGAAGGGGTGTTGCAGAGAGAGGAAGCTGTTGGAGTGGCTTTAAGGTAGCAGAAGCATAATTATGTCAGAGGAGGCAGAACCTGTGTGACAGGCCAGCCTCTGAAGGTTAGGGTCCCATTTTCTGTCCGTATCGATAGAGGACTCACATATTCCACTCCCTCCACCCCCACCACCACCACTTCCTCCACCACCACCATTCGCCCCCCCCACCCCCCCCCCCCACCCCTCACCACCACCACTCCCACCATCCCCTACCACTAACCCCCCCCCTCCCCCTCACCACTCCCTCCGTCCCCCCCCCCACCACCCCCTACCACTACATCCCCCCTCACCACCACTCCCTCTACCCCCACCCCCTCCTCCACCAACACCACTCTCCTTCGTCTCCACACTAACTCCAGCCAGTAATGAAAACGTCGACACTTGCAACAAACTGCTCGCCTCCACACACACACACACACACACACACACACACACACACACACACACACACACACACTCACTCACTCACACACACACACACACACACACACACACACACACTCACTCACTCACACACACACACACACACACACACACACACACACACACACACACACACACACACACACACACACACTCACTCACTCACTCATTCACACACACACACACACACACACACACACACACACACACACACAGCCTAGTAGGTAGAGCTCTCGTCTCACACACGAGGGGTCGGGGGTTCAATCCCCGGCCGGGCGGAGACAAATTGGGCTTGTCTCCTTTCATGTGTTAGCCTCAGTTCACCTAGCTGTAAATAGGTACCTGGAATAAGTGGACGACGTTGTGACGTCCCATCTGGGGTTGGCAAAAATGGTACAAGGCGAGATGGGTATCATATGGTTCACCTAAGCTGATGGCTACTTAAGCCTTCGGGCGAGACGGTACCGTCTATAGTGAGAATGGTACCATACAGATCCACCCTAAGCCTTCGTTTCCGATGTCGCCAATTGGCTAAATACAGACTACACACACATCCACAGCCATTCCAATAGTACATAAAACACTTAACATGCATTTCACGCAATACATTCCCAGTTAAGGAGGCGCGATAATAATGAGCTTAGCTCGCATTGCGTGGATTCCCCTTGACGAACAAGTAACTGAGTAACACACACACACACACATTTGTGTTGCCAATATTAAGACGTTTTATGCATTTTAGGTGTATTTTTTCCTGGCGAGCGATAGCGAGCCTGTAATTTAAGAGCATCCGGCCATCAGCCGGGACATTTACTCTCAGATGAAATTAAGCAGACACCTAAATAGCACGAAAGGTCTTAATATTGACAAAGAAATGGGGCGGAAGGTCTTACAATCGACAAACTAATGGGGCAACCATCTTAAAATCTGAAAACTAATGGGGCTAAACATGAGAGAGAAGGGAGTCCAAAAAAACGCCCCATCTCCCCTTTACCCCTTTTGTACCGGTGATGTATTTTTCAATATATGCTGGTGACTAATATATGCTGGTGACTAATATACGATTGTGTACAGCTCAGGAGGAAGGCCGTCGACTGATTAAGAGGCTATAGACTATCTCAATTAATCCTTTTATCTACCCTATATCCTTCCTAAGTAATCCTTTTAGCTACCCTATATCCTTCCTAAGCTTCATATAATCGTCTAAATGTAGCTGAAATCAAATAACAAAAGACGTCGCCGGTACTGAAGGGGTTAATGTTCGTGGCTTTGTTTGTCCCGCTGGTCAAGCCGGAGTCACACGAGCCCTTTTTTCGAGCGTTTTTTTACGGGCAATTATGGTCTAGAAGCTAACAAAATAATACACTTTATCAGAATTCAGCCGCCTAACATAATCTACCTTCAGTTTAGTAGCCGATACCAGTGCCAAAATGTCCCCAAATAATACGAGAACAAACTTGCTCATGGAAAATTGACGGAAAAAGCGCTCGTGTGACAGCGGCTTAAGGGGAGACTGAATTTTTTTTTTCTATTATTTCATTTATTCCTTTATTTCTAGTGTTCTCGCTAGACCTCCACCAAGCTTGGAAAAACACCCCCTAGACCCCCCCCCCCCCCTTCAAAATCAATTTGTAAATATTTCGGTAGAAAAATGTTCCTCTTAAAATTTCAGGCTTGCTATCGCTCGCCAGGAAATAATCGAAACCTAAATGTCACGAAAGGTCTTAAAATTGACAACGAAATGGGGCGAAAGGTGTTAAAATGGCCGAACGTCTTATAATCTCAAAATAAATGGGGCTTAACACGAGGGAGAAAGGGGACCGACAGCATTGTATGAAGAAATCGGGCTTCGCCGGAATTTTGTTGATACCGGGAATACAAACAGAAATAAGTTAAGTTCACCATGTCAACACTGAACGCTTAAGGGGTGATGTTCACTGGAGAGGGTTATTTTCTGGATCCCGTTCTCCCTCGTGTTTAACCCCATTAGTTTGCTATTATAAGACGTTTGCCCCATTAGTTTGCCGATTTTAAGACCATACGCCCTATTTCAGTCAATTTTAAAACACTTCGTGCCATTTAGGTGTCCATTTTTTCCTGGCGAGCGGTAGCGAGCCTGTAATTTAGGGGGAACCGGCCTTCAGCCGGGACATTTTTCTATCGAAAAATGTACAAATTTATCTTGCAAGGAGGTCTTGGGGGTATTTTTGTAAGCTTGATGGAAGTCTAGGGAGCAAACTAAATACCTCCCCTTAACACACTCTGTACCGGCGACGTCTGTTTCATGATACTCTGGCAACTGTTAGATGTTTATATTCAGCTTAGGAAGGAAGTCTACCCATTCAAAGATTACAGACAGACTATCTCAATTAACCCTTTTAGCTATACCATAATTATATCCCTCCTAAGCTTTATAACATCGTCTAAATGCAGTTGAAATATAAAGTAAAAGACGTCGCCGGTACTGTGAGGGTTAATTGTATGAAAACGATATATGTTATAATGGTTTACGTCTTCAAATTAGCATATATGAAGGGGGTGACCTGTTTTTTGTTATTTCTGTCCTTTTCTCTTTCTCTGGCTTGTATCCATTCGGCCCCATTCAGCCAACTATTTTAAGACGTTTATCCCCATCTAGGTGTCGATTTCTTCCTGGCGAGCGATAGCGAGCCAGCATTATATGAAGAAATCCGGCTTCGCCGGAGACATTTTTCTATCGAAAAATGTACAAATTTAGCCTGCTGTCAAACAAAAATAAAAAATATGCTGGTTCGCTACCGCTCACCAGTAAAAAAATGACACCTGGATGGGGATAAACGTCTTAAAACAGTAGGCTGAATGGGGCCAAATGGATACAAGCCAGAGCAAGATAAAAAAAGGACAGAACCAAAACAGGTCACCCCCCTTAATCCTTTGAAGGTTATGACGCATTTTGACCGTCATTAGTAGATTATAGATAGTTTGTGAAGGATCTGTGGGAATTATAAGGGTAACGATTATGACAATTAACCCTCTGACTTTCATATATTCTTCCTCATCTGAATAAAATCGCCTATTAATAGCCAGAAAACAGAAAAGAATGCGTCATCATGTCTTATAAGGGTTTAATAACGATTGAAACACTTATTATGTGTATTATTATTATTATTACAATTAAGCGTTTGATTGTTTACATTGTAGACTCTGTAATTAATACCCGGTACTCTATTAAAAAAAAAAAAAAAAATTGTAGCTATTTCGATCATTTTAATTATATAGGTGAATCTTGGCTTATAACGTCATCATAAAATTGTGTCTCGAATCAACACTATTACCACACACACACACACTCACACACACACACACACACACACACACACACACACACACACACACACACACACACACACACACACACACACACACACACACACACACACACACACACACACACACACACACACACACACACACACACACACACACACACACAGTAAGGCCAACTCCGAGTTCTTACATTCATTCTCGTGAGTTAAAAGCAAGTGACGTCCACACCATTAACAACAGCCTTTTTTACCCATTGTGGACATATTTGTGGACAGAAAACTTACACGGTGAGGGTCCGTGAAGGGGGAGGCGCCGTGCCATAATGTACCTTATGTGAGGGGGGCGCAGGGTCGAGTGTCCCGTGGCCCTCCGGCAAGGGAAGTCGCCGCCCCGAGGCCATAAAGACCGCCCAGGGACAGCGTTGCAAAGGGCCCTGAATTCCCATCATTTCGTGAATTTCCGGCCCAAAACCCAGGTTATTGTTGACTTTAGGGGCGGGATGGAGTGTGGTAGGGTGCGGTTGAGGTGTGTGGTGAAGGAGAGGGCGTGGGAGTGTGTTTTGTGGGCGTGAGGGCGTGTTTAGTAGCGTGTTTGTGGCAGCGGTGGAGACAGGCAGTAAAGAGGACGGTGCCGCCGCCCGTGTGACCAAACCGCTGGCCGCCGCTGCCAACTTTACACCTAAATCCTCGCAACCCAATTAGTGAGGGAAATGAGACGCCGAACGGGAAACAAAAATTAGTCCAACTCGAAGCTAGTCAAGTGGTGTGTCTATTTAGTAACAATTAGTGCTATATCTGGGAGCTAGTCATGTGGTGTGTCTATTTAACAATAATTAGTGCTATATCTGCAACAGCTAGTCAAGTGGTGTGTCTATTAACAAGCTAGTCAAGTATTGCGTCTATTTAACAACAATTAGTTATCTGTCAGGAAGCTAGTTAGGCGTTGTATCCATTTAACCCGTTCAGTACCGGCTACATCTTTTTAATTTTATTCTGGCTACTATTAGGCGATTGTTTTCAGCTTAAATAGGACCTCCAGCAATTAACAGGTTTCGAACTATCTCACTTAACCCTTTTTACTATAACAAAGCATTCTTAAACTGCACAAAATCATCTAATTATAGCTAGAATAAAATTAAAAACGTCGCTGGTATAGAATAGGTTAAAAACAATTAGGCCAGCTATTTAACAACTATTGAACAACAATTACATGATGGTTCAAATGTAATCAAGGCATATGTTTATTTAGCAACAATAAATCGTAATATCGAAAATAGTCATACGCTGTGTCTACTGGCCAGCAATTAGACCAGCTATTTAAGGGAGCCCACCTCCCTTTATTTCTTTCTCTCCATCTCTCTTTGGCTTGTATCCATTCGGCCCCATTCAGCCTACTGTTTTAAGACGTTTACCCCATTCCAGGTGTCAATGTTTTCCTGGCGAGCGGTAGCGAGTCAGCATATATATAGTTTTGTTTTGACAGCAAGCTAAATGTTTACATTTTTCGATAGAAAAAATTCTCCGGCGAAGCCGGATTTCTCCATACAATGCTGGCTCGCTATCGCTTGCCATGAAGAAATCGACACCTGGATGGGGATATACGTCTTAAAACAGTTGGCTGAATGGGGCCGAATGGATACAAGCCAGGGAAAGAGAGAAAAGGAGAAAAAAAAAAAAAAAAAAACGGTGACCCCCCTTAATTCATCTTCCACGCGGCAATGACCTTTGTTGTTACACTGGCATATGAAACTGCTTGTATTCATGTATTCATCCCCTTCCTCAATATGTCTTCAATACTATAGTCTATTCGCTGTAAGTAGGCGATACATTACGATACCTATCCTCTGTATCTCAAAAAGGGCCAGAGAAAATTGGCTGTACATTTCCACATCTATTCCTTGACTGACTCTTCCCAAATGGTAGACATATTAGCTCGATTACTCTAGTCGGTTTTTTTTTTAGTTACAGAAGTTAGATGTCATGATTTTTCGCCTACTTACAGCGAATAGACTATTCCTACCTTCCCCTTTATCACACCCTGTTGGTGATATTTCAAGGGGCGTTAGTTTTAAGTCGGTATCACACGAGCGCTTTTTCACTTAACATTTACCCTCAACACTGATCTGGCAGCTTATGAGGTCAACATTTAGAATATTTTGGTCACCTAAATTCATCTAGCAACAGTTTAGTTTCCATTACCAGTGCAAACTATTCCAGAAATGTTGCCAGAAAAATGTTGATCATCGAATGTTGACCATAAATGCTTTTGTGTGATACCGGCTTTACTTTGATAAATCTTCATCCTGATCTGGGATTGGCTGCGATAATGTAGGGTATCTACATATGCCACCTCGAACTTAATCTATAGTCCGTTCATTATAAGTGGGCCAAACATCGAAAACCCCTAACCTATGTAACTCCAAAAGGGCTAGATCATATGGGCTATAACTTTCCACACGTATAGTCTGGCTGACCCTTCCTAAATGGTAGAAATATTACCTTGATTACTCTAGTGTTTTTTTAGTAATAGAGGTTAGTCGTCAAGATTTTTGGCCTACCTATAATGAATGGACTATACACACACTGTACATTCTTTACCCAGAGTTATAAGGAGTGCCGTGTGAAACTAGCTTGGTATGTATGTATGTATGTATGTATGTATACACTCAGGCACATACCCCACAGCTGGAGGTGGTCGAATCGAGACAGAGCCCGAATAGGGACAACACCAAAACAAATTAAATAAATAAATAAACTTGCACACATCTAGGTCGCCAAGGAGAAGACCCAGAGACGAGGTCCATTTTGGGGGTCCTCAGCTAAGACACACAGGTCCCAGACTTCCCGAAGAGGTTCGGTCTCAGAAGGCAGACACGCAGGGGAGCTTTACCACCACAATGCCCGCCCACCTTGCTTCCAGGCATGTCCCTTCACAAGGTAGACCGGCTCCCCGGGCCAGGCGCCTGACGGACTATTATCTAGTCCAACTGGCTCCTGACCCCCTCACTCATCTATTCACAAACATTCTCCATTCATTCCTATTCATTACCACTTCTGTTGCCTGTTCTACAGTCATCTCTCTACCTTCCAACACTTGCACTACACCATCTATACCTTCCAACACTTGCACTACACCATCTCTACCTTCCAACACTTGCACTACACCATCTCTACCTTCCAACACTTGCACTACACCATCTCTACCTTCCAACACTTGCACTACACCATCTCTACCTTGCAACTTGCACTACCCCATCTACCTTCCAACACTGCACTACACCATCTCTAACTTCCAACACTGCACTACACCATCTCTACCTTCCAATTGCACTACACCATCTCTACCTTCCAACACTTGCACTACACCATCTACCTTCCAAACACTTGCTACACCATCTCTCTTCACTTGCACTACCATCTCTACCTTCCAACACTTGCACTACACCATCTCTACCTTCCAACACTTGCACTACACCATCTATACCTTCCAACTTGCACTACACCATCTTTCCAACACTTGCACTACACCATCTCTACTTCCAACACTTGCACACACCATCTCTACTTCTATACTTGCCTACCCATCTTACTTCCAACACTTGCACTACACCATCTACCTTCCAACACTTGCACTACACCATCTCTACCTTCCAACTTGCACTACACCATCTCTACTTCCAACACTTGCACTACACCATCTCTACCTTCCAACACTTGCACTACACCATCTACCTTCCAACACTTGCACTACACCATCTCTACCTTCCAACACTTGCACTACACCATCTCTACCTTCCAACACTTGCACTACACCATCTCTACCTTCCAACACTTGCACTACACCATCTCTCCATCTCATCCGAGGTCTTCCTGTCCTTACCCCCCCCCCCCCTTTTATCTGACTCTATACTCTCTTTGTAAACCTTTCATCTCCCATTCGTTCAACATGTCCATACCAGCTCAGCACCCTTTTGTCCTGGTAATGGCTGATAATGTTAACCCTTTCAGTACCGGTGACGTTCTTTTCATTATATTCTGTCAACTATTAGACGAGTTTATTCAGCTTAGGAAGGACGTCTGCCAATTAAAAGGCTACAGACTATCTCAACTAATCCTTTTAGCTATCATATATCCTTCCTAAGCTAAATAAAATCGTCTAAATGTAGCTGAAGTCAAGTATAAAAGACGTTACCGGTACTAAAGGGGTTAGCCCCCCACCACACCTCACCCCAATATACTCCAAACACTGTTGATTGAATATTCAACCATTTCCTCACTATAGGTAGCGCCAGCGAATTTGACAATAATCTTGACCCCTTAACTTCTTATAACTCGAAATGAATGAAAGCAATCGGGCTGACGTTTCTATCATTTGGGAAGAGTCCAGCAGGGAATACTGTAGGTGTGGATATTTACAGCCAGTTTGCTCTAGGTCCTTTTGAGTTACAGAGAGGTCAGAGATCAAGATTATTGTCAAGTTGGTTGGCGCTACCTATATCTGTTATTAGTACAAAGTACAAAGGAGTACAAAGGAAATCAAGCAACAACAGGTCTGGTGACCCTTCTAGGCTGCTTGTCCTCCAAAACACTGAGGATCAATTGTCCAAACAGTGGTTTAGAGTGGGTAAGGGAATATTGGAAAGGAAACTACTGCCCTGGAACTAATGTCCGTGGCAGGATTAGGAAGTTAGTAGGGGACAGATGGGTTAGTAACTGAGGGGGGGGGGGGGGATAAAATAAAGTTATTCATTTACAAACGCAGTCAGTCGCGGGTTTGATGCAAGATATTTGTCTAGGCGAAGTTTAAATGAATCAACGGTGCTGCAGTCTATAACGTCTCGGGGAAGCAATAATCTCTAGTCCACTCATAAGAATTTGTGGATCCCTTATGTTTTACTTTATGCAACTATAACTAGCTTCATAAAATTGTTGTTGTCTTTGCACCATGGTTTTGTTCACCTGGCACTATTTCAATAATTATATAAGTTAGGCTTAAGCTAGGGTAGTCAGGTTATTAGATACTTTAAGGGGGTAGTGGCCGGTTTTGGGAGCTATTAATTCATTGATTCATTTAGTTTTTAGTTTCCTCGCTAGACCTCCATCAAGCTTAGAAATACACCCCCTAGACCCCCCTTCAAGATAAATTTATGCATTTTTCGGTAGAAGAATGTCCCGGCGGAAGGCCGGTTTCTCTTGAAATTACAGGCTCGCTATCGCTCGCCAGGAAAAACTCGACACCTAAATGGCACGAAAGGCCTTAATATTGACAAAGAAATGGGGTGAAAGGTTTTAAAATCGACAAACTAATGGGAGGAACGTCTTCAAATCTCAAAACTAATATGCTAAACACGAGGGAGAAGGAGGTCCAGAAAAAGCGAATAGTACCCCCTTAACCTTAATTGTATTACGTGATGGACATAGTGAGCAAACAACTAATATTTGAGCAAAATTGGCAATGCTGTGTTACCCAGATATCCCAATTAAGGGGACAGGGGCTGTTTGTTTGGTCTATTAATTAATTTATTCATATATTTGTTTTTAGTTTCCTCGCTAGACCTCCATCAAGCTTAGAAAAACACCCCCTACTGTAGACCCTCCTTCAAGATAGATTTGTACATTTTTCGGTAGAGATATGTCCCTGCCAAAGGCCGATTCCTCCTCAAATTACAGGCTCGCTATCGCTCGCCAGGAAAATATCGACACCTAAATGGCACGAAGGGTCCTAATATTTACAAAGAAATGGGGTGAAATGTCATAAAATCTCCAAACTAATGGAACCAACGTCTTAAAATCTCAAAACTAGTGGGGCTAAACATTAGGGAGAAGGGGGTCCAGAAAAACGGTATATCTCCCCTTAACTCAGTATCACAAATGCGGTATAGCGCGGAACTACTTTGAAGATTTATCTATCTTACCCCTATAAACACCCGATCATCATGGCCATGCTGCCTGATAACAGCCCGTTTACAAAGAGCTAAACATTTATTTATATATCTTTATTCTTTATTTACCTTCTTAGTACAAGCCCCATCACATAGGGGAGCATTGTGGCGGAGTTCATACAGATATAGAACGACATTACAATAAGTAACAACTATGGTCAAAGCGAAAGTTGGCCATTTACTTTACTTTAGTTAATGATAATAATACGTTTTCTTTAATCTTGAAAGACCTTGATACCAGAGAAAATGAATATATTATCGTAAACTATTATATATATTACTTGCCAGCTTCTTAATTATTTAGTCAGGCACATTCCATGTTTGTTATGTTTGTTTAAATGTGGGTGTGGTCAACTCGAGACAGAGCCCGAACAGGGACAACATAATACCAAAGGAAAATAATTAACACACAAAAAGTTGCATATTAGTCTGCAGTAATCACTTCTATAGATCCTTTCACAGTTAAGTAGACTCGTTTTGCAGTACTGTATCTTTTACCCATTCAGTATTCTGATGCCTTTATTAATGTTATTGTGGCTATCTTTAGACAATTTTATTCAGTTTAGGAAGAACTTGTTGAAGGTAGAGGGTTAAAGGAAAGAGGTTATCATTGTGTTATACAGTACAGTACAGTATTATAATATGTTTGTGTGTTTATATTGGGGTAACATTACAAAATAGAAAATACCATATCATACAGTTAGTTAGTTGGTTAGTTAGTTATGCAGAGCAGATTAACCAGACCACTGAGCTTCATACGGAACTCTCGTTTCATACAGTATTTTTTTCCCTAGAGTTTTATTAATATTTGTGTGACTATCATTATACCCCTACAATGATATTCAATTTAGGAAGAATTTGTAGAGTTAGAGGGTTAGTAGAGATATTGTATCAGTTTTTGTGTAGGCCAACATCCATCCCATTCCTCTAGAGTCTAGATATATGAAATTATAATGTAGAACTTGCAAAATAAACAAACCAAAACTGGGACGACACAAGAAAAACGCAAAGGAAGTACTGAAAATCGCTATGTGGAAATAACGCTTAATAAAATAAAATTTGAAATAAAAGAACACAATCCACCACATAGGGTGTACAATCGCGCTAATAAGTGATGTCTGGGCACCAAGTATGTTTTGATCAATAATTGGTATCAACCATATCTAAGCTTCATTTCTTCATATCGAGTGAAATATACAAACATGTTCCTACACTTACCCACCTTATTCAACATCTGGTAGACAGTAATACAGCATAGAACAAGACAAACTTAATGACAGCTTGGACATGACTTATTAGCACGATTGTACATCACTACATGCGCAAGTTAATTCTCTAGATGCACATAAAACTAGGACAACATCCATCCCATTCCTCTAGATATATAAATCAGTTAGGGTTGAATTATGACGTTCCTACCCTCAATGCCTGCTAACCGTTCCTTTAAGGTTACCCCGGAGGGCGCCACCTGAGCGAGCGAGACCTGCCCTCCAAAGTGGGACGTAGCGAAGACCTCAACACCACCACTCCTGCACCTCCCCCGCTGCCCTCCAAAGTGGGACGTAGCGAAGACCTCAACACCACCACTCCTGCCCCTCCCCCGCACCACCTCCACCACTCCCAGCGCCCCCAGCCGCACCACCCCCGCATACAGGCTTCCAAGTCCGTCCCATCCCTCAACAGTGAGTTCCACCCTTGTATGTTTAGTTAAGATTCTCGGGCAGTAGAGATGACATAATAAGAGAGATTTGTTAATAAAGGGTACAGAAGATGCATTAGGAGAAGAGCAGTGCGGTTTTAGGAGGGGAAGAGGGTGTGTGGATCAGATATTTGCAGTAAGATAGGTATGCATGAAGTATTTAGAGATATTTTTCGCTTTTATGGATTTGGAAAAAGCGTATGATCGTGTGGATCGAGAAGCAATGTAGAGGGTGCTAAGGATTTATGAAATTTGTTAAGAGCATCCAAGAGTATTTATGAAGAGAGCAGAGCGTGTGTTAGAGTTGGAAATGAATTCACATATTTCCACAAGTGAATTTTGGAACTCTCTACCCCAATCAACGTATCCTTCATCCTATGACGTAGACTGCTTTAATCTTTGTGTGTCCAGGCATTTTGACCCCAACGTACCTTGAATTTGTCTCTCTATCACTCTTCTGGCTTTTGGGGAGACACTCATTACAGGCAGCCTGCATTTTGTCTCCTTCATATACATAGAATAATATCTACATAATGCCACAGCCCGTGTCACGGTCAGTAGTGCGTCTGACTGCTGATCGAAGGGTCGCAGTTTGATCTCACCCCGTGCCACTGGTAGATGTCAAGAGTTTGGATGCTCAGGTCTAACGATTTGTGGCAAGTGTCCAGTAAAGTCCTTGTAACAAGGGCACGCCTTAGCCCTGTCAATTAAGGAAATGCACAGAGTTAAAAACTGCATCATCATCACATACTGTACTCTTTTCAATTTGTCCCTAGATCACGCTGGATATAGTGAATTAGATTATCTTATATTCAAATGGTGGTGATAGTCCACCTACTTTAATTTTCTCTAAAATATAAATATTAACGGTAGAGTTGAAATAAATTTCATGATTTCATGATTGCAGATATTTGCATATCTATTGATTGTATTTGAAAAGGTGAGGGCAGGAGCAATAAAAGGTTAATTTTTGAAAACAAATATACTTCTTAGTTGAAGTTTTTAACATATCTCTTTCCTATATATCAGCTGGTGATGGCAGCACAGGAGGAAGCAAACCAGCCAACCTAGAAGTGTCCTCCAACACCTCCCTCTCCCAGCCCCCCTCCTCCAACCCCCACTATCACCACCCTCACCCTCACCACCCCCACCAGCAACAACAGCAACAACAGCAGCACCCTCAGCAACACCCTCAGCAACACCACCAGCCACCTCTGCGATCAAGGTTAGCTATACTGTACTGTTGGATTGTTTGTACAATTTTGTTGAATAGTCTTTGTTGAATAGTCTCTCTGTTTGTTATCTATTATAATAGTAGATTTGAAGTTGGTTAATATTAGATGTGAAGTTGGTTGGTGTAAAAAACATAATAATATACTGTAGTTCTGTTATATAGTTGGACTAGAATAGTTTCAAATCTTATACCGGTATCTCACTTGCGTTGAGTAGTTTCCTAGATGCAGGCATGTAATACTGAACACAATCAGGATGTTAAAGCGGATTGATGTGGTTTGAGGACTGGATTGAATATGATGAAAAAATAGAGGAAAATTTACTCAACAATCTGTTGTTTTAGCCATTTTGTTATTTTCAAAGGTACTGTATAATAGGAACTGTAAAGCATAAGTTTAACTTCTAAATTAATACTGATACAGGTCTCCCTCACTATCCGATGTGGGACGCAGTATCGATGTGTGACCATACAGGTTTTTAAATGGCGTCACACAGGTTTTAACCCTTGTCCCACGGCGAGGTTTGAACTCTCGCGCTGCTTTTCGTGGTTTTGACGTATTCATATCTTCGCAAATAAATGGCCTAAGGTATAGCAAAATAATAGCAATCACTGTTATCTTGCGAATGGTGCAGACTAGAACACTATAGACCAAGTGCTTCAGTTTTGATGGTGGAATTATTTTCAAGGGCAAGTTTTACCACATTCTGGGGTAATAGCGGGAGTCTCAGGAATGTTCATCATTTCCATATACGGTACAGTACTCATTATCTCCACAATGAAATGGCCTCACATAGGTTAGATATAAATCATGAGGCAGCACTCACTCTTATCTTGTGAATGGTGAAGACTAGGATATTGTACACCAAGTGGTTCTCATTTGAGGTAATAATAAAAAATGGGGTTTTGGCACCGTGTCCATTTTTCTTTTGATTACACGGCCGACATATTGGATTATCGGCGCCTACAACTTCAGCTTGTTTATTTTTGATCAACTATGGATTATGTATTATTCTTGATTATTGGTTTATTCCACCATTGTAAGCATTCCTAAGTCACTGTCCACTGCTTTTATGCATCGATGGACTGCAGAAAATCATCGATCAGTTGCTTTTGGCCCTGAGTCAAGCAGGAGTCAGCTCCGGGGTGCACGATGAAGACACGATTTGTCCGCCCGGGGAGCATCCGTGTTCTGTGGGTTAAAGGGTTTTGAAAAATGTTCATGGTATTTTTTCCTTTTTAACTTCATGTATAGACCATTTGTAACATTGATTATAATTTTGCTTGTTTTCCAGATCAACCCAGAACTTGAGTGAAGGAGGTTATCCCGGTGTGGGTGGTGGTGGTGTTGGTCGGCATCCCAGCAACCCCAGCCTGGCAATGGAGGAGGAACATTACTATCAGAACGTCACCTTCCACCCTGACCCCCGCAACCGTACCTGCCCTGGTCCCGGCCACCACACCCTACCCCTTAGTTCCCCCGCCTCACATGACACCCCTGACCCCCCCAGGTCAGACACCCACCCAGCCTCAGCCTTCATGCAGCGGGAGGACATGTTGCCACCTCGCACAGAGTTACAGCGCCCGGCCTCACACCACCAGAGGAGGGCTACCGGGACCCTCATCCACCACCACCTCCTCCCACCTCCACCCACCCACCCACTCCTTCAAGGTTCCCGACCAGCCTCCAGTGCTGGATTTGTAGGTCAACTGGCAGTCAAATCAGCCTTCAACAAGACCAGCCCCTGGGATAGAGAGCAGAAAGAATTGGTAAGAAAATTTTTCACATCATTTCTTTGTAACACATAAAGTGTATTCTTTAGCCATCAATGATTTCTAATCACTGGTCTCAAAGCAATCATAATTGCTGGAGTCTAATACTGTGTACTGGTATGCAAAATATTTTTGCACCATTTCCTTGTTATGTTTAAAGATATCTAATGAAATCTAAAAAGTACACAATATAAGTAAGCTAGAAGAGGTGTGTTTTCTTTCAACTTTAACACTGTATTTGGAGTAAAAAATCTAAAGCATATTGTATAATCAGATAAGCTAGATGACAGGTGTACTTGTTGTACTCACATCTCTTTTATCTTCAGCATGAACAGCGACGACGTGAAGCTGCTCGACACTGGCGTGATGAACAGAGGTGAATAGAGGTGCTGGAGGTCCGAACCAGCCAACAGGATGAGTTTCATGTGGAGCATTGTTTTGTAAGTACAGTACTGTACTGTACTGTATATTTTTGTATATCACTGTGGATTTACACAAAGGCCTTATTCATCAACTTTTTTAATAAATCCTCAACTTCTGGCAACATCTTCAGACTGTTTAGCACTATATATCCACCAAAGTTGATGTACCGGTAAGGAAAATAATTCAAATCCAATTGTTGACTCTACCTCATTCTATTTGTTGAGGATACTGTGTGTGTGTGTATTTACCTATTTGTTTTACCTATTTGTAGTATACAGGAGTTGAGCTTTTTAGGCTCGTATTGTCCCGCTTCCTGAGTTACAATTATCTAACTTTGCCTTAAAAATATGAATGTTTTTTGCACACACCACTTCCTCTTCTAACTGATTCCATTTACTTATACTTCTGTAAGGGAAACTATACTTTCTCACATCTCCTTTGCATCTTCCTTTCATTAGCTTATATCTATGCCCCCTAGTTCTACCATTATCTTTCACAATATAACCCTTCTTGTCCACCTTCTCGAGTCCTCTCACACATTTGTACATCATAATCATATCTCCTCTCTCCCTCCTATCCCTTAGAGATGGTAAATCTAATCTCTCTAAATGGTAAATCTAATCTTTAATCTCTCCTCATATGGTAATTCTCTAAGTTCAGGGATCAGTGTTGGGTCCTGTCCTGTTCACGATATACACTAGTAGCTTATCTTTTCTGCTTCGTGCACACGGTGTCACCTATCATTTCTATGCTGATGACACCCAAATTTATGTGAAGATCACAGGCATAGCTGATACACAGAGGAAGGTGGAAATGCTGATGACCGATATCAAGAAGTGGATGAGGACAAGAAAACTTAAACTAAATGATAACAAAACTGAAATTCTCATTGTCGCACAACCTCACTCACTGACTTCCGTTGTTGAAGTACGCGGGTCCGCCAACCCAGCAACATCGTAGGCGTCGGTGTCGGCGTCAACATGGGCCCATCACATTGCGCGCCCAGCCACATCGTCGGCGTGGGCCCACTACATTGCGCGCCTTCCCGTGACGTCACCGCATAGCGACGTCACACCAACACACTCGTCCTCTCTTCTTAAGTTGACGAATAATTCAATGGACGAGGCGGAACTCTTGACGATCAATCCAATACTTAGACTCTTGTTTAAGTACCACAAATTACCCAGTTCAACCCAATACTTAGACGTTCGTTTAAGTACCGAACCATCAATGACCCAGTTAATTGCCACATACAGATATGTGATATCCCTTGGAGTAAATCATAAATCTTCTAGTATTGGCTGACTGCTGCATGCAGCCGTTCGGTCGAGGCACCTTTCTTGGTAAGACAGTCAGCCAATTGTAGTGAAGTATCCACCCAAGATAGATCTCCCCCCGTTCTAACATGTCCCGTATTACATAAATATCAATACGCAATCTCCTGTCTTCTACATTCTTACAGGAGTAGAGGGCATCCACCAGACTCTTGTTGTCGACGAAACACTTTATCCTGATTTTTCCACATCCAGAAACCTCTTGCAATATGTTGGCGAGATATACAGCAGCCTCAACACACTCGAGCAGCGCCAATGTCTCCGCAGATAGTGTAGATTTGACGACCCGTCTGATCTTTCTAGTCTGCCTAATAGGGGACATCTTGCCTCACCCGCATCCCGTAGGAAGATCACCATACCTCCTTGAGATCCATTGCCCACAAGGTTGGCAAATGAGGCATCCGAAAAACATTCCATATAACAGTCGTCGAGCGGTGCCATCCTCGGAATGTATAGCTTCATGTTGTCGGTCTTGACCCTTGTGATCACCTTATTAAGCCTAAGCAAATCAGCTACGGTGGCTTTGTTGTTATTCACACTCAATTCACACACATCAAATGCAATATCTGGCCGAATGTGTGTGGTAATCCAATTGAGTTGCCCTATTAAAGCTCGGTACTCAGATTTTTCAAATTCAGACAGCTCCTGATTTCACTGTTGTACGATGTCTGCTCAGTGTAACTGGTTTCAGAGACGAAGCGTACTGACATTGATCAAGCGTTATGCTGCCATCAGTGTTGGAGACCACATTTAGACCCACGTACTTCAAGGTTTTAGATTCCGAACTGCCGACGCGAAATATTTGACTTAAACGGTCTATCACTTTCTGCTCAAACTCCAGTGTACCAGCCCAAAGAAAGTCATCGACATAAATGCATACAAGGCCTCCGAGTTTACCATCATTGCTCCAAGAGAACAGCGCTGAATCCAGTGATGATACTTTGGCTCCGAGATCCAACAACTGATCCCTTACATGCAGATACCAATGCCTAGCAGCATCACAAAGGCCATAAACCGTTTTCTTCAAACGCCACAGCTTGCCGTTAGCATATTACATTTTGTACTGTATATATATATTTTATGTTTTTGCTAGTCAATTGTATGTGAGTTTGGATGGATCTGTGAACACAAGCAAATTGTATACAGTTTAGGATTGATCTTTAGCTATTAGATAGCTATAATGTTTCTCAATATTTAATTGTTTGTACAGTTGCAAATGTTGACAGCTTAAGATGGATCTCTAGCAATCTGAGAGGTACCGGTATACTGTATCTTCATCTTGTAGTACCGGTATGTATTAACTCAAGAAAATTTTGTATACCGGTACTGTTAGTTTTGGCTAAAATAGAGTTTACAAACTGACAATTTTTGCTTTCATTGTGTTGTTTTATTTATAAATTATTATTTTACATCGTTGTTTACACAGCGATTTTGATTAGTTGTTCGTCCAAGTTTTGGTTTGTTTAATTTGCAAGTTCTACATTATAATAAGTATTTTGTATCTTTGAGATCCTATTAGTTAAAGGTAAAGTTGTGTAGCTCATACAATCGATGACATAGTTGCCAAGTTAAAATAAAATTACTTCAGAAGATTATATTCTGTTTAAGAAGAATTGTTCTGTGAGGTTGTTGCTAAGATGAGTAACACTTTTTACTACCACAGATCCTTTTTAAACTGCACAAAATCGTTTGAATATAGCTCGAATAAAATTAAAAAGGCGTCGCTGGTATAGGAGTTAGTAAACTGGAAATATATAAAGAAAATATAAAGTGAAGTATCATTGGCTATCTATCTATCTATTGCCTGACGCCGTGATCCCCGAAGGGGTGGCCACGAACGAACCGCCCCCATGCACCTCTGTCCCCCGTCAGTCGACGCCCCTCCCCCCAACCAGCACCGCCTTCGTTCATTTAGTTCCTCACTCCATCCTTCCACCTCATATTCGGTCTACCTCTCCCCCTCTGTCCCTCCACCTCGCTCTCGTACACCCTCTTAGTCATTCTCTCGCTTTCCATACGTTCCATATGGCCGAACCATCTCAAGTGTTCCTTTTCACACTTTCCAGCACATCTACCTCCACACCACACCTCCTTCTTACTTCCTCATTAGTCTGTCTATCCCTCCATGTAACTCCGCACGCACTCCTTAAGTAATTCATTTTCACTGCTCTCACTCTTGGTCTGAGTCCCTCACCAACGTCCATGCTTCGCTTCGTAAGTCAGTGTCGGGATTACCACACTGTCATGCAAGGACTTCTTCACTTCCATACTGAACCACCCTATTCTTGTTACTGCTTTTAGCGTTCCTACAACCCTCTTCCCCTGTTGTACCCTCTCCCGCACCTCTTCATCCATAGTCCCATCTTTACTCAACACACTGCCCCAGATACTTAAAAGAGTTGACGATCTCCATAGCCTGACCGTTCAGCTTCACCTCACACTCTGTGACTTCACTCCTTTCGAAGACCATAACCTTGCTCTTCCCCATATTTACCTTCAAATTCCGTTTTTTCGCACACTGTTCCAAACTCATTTACCAGACCCTGCAACTCCCATTCATTATCACTCATCAGAACTGTATCATCCGCAAACAGCAGTATAGGTAGCTTCCACTCAATTCCCTCCCTTTTCAGCGATACACCAACATCCACTGCTCTTGATAGTATTTCTTTCATGACTCCATCCATACATACAGTAAACAACCACGGGGACATCACACGCCCTTGTTTCAAACCAACATTCAGGTCAAAGAACTCGCTCTGCTCACTCTCCACACGTACTGCCGCCTTTGCACCCTCATACATGCTCTTCACTGCTTTCAGCAACTTGCCCTCTACTCCGTATATTCTAAGTACTTTCCACAAACCTTCTCTATCCACTCTGTCATAGCCTTCTCTGAGTCCATAAAGGCAACATACACCTTTTGTTTCTTCTCCAGATACTTCTCCACAACACAATTCAGGGTAAAAATCTGATATACACATCCTCTTCCCTTCCTAAAACCTCCCTGCTCGTCGCCTATCCATTTTCTCCGTTCTCACTCTCACTCTCTCAATCACTACCCTACTGTATACCTTCCCTACTACGCTTAGAAGACATATTCCTCGGTGGTTACCACACACTCTCTTTCCCCTTTGCCCTTATATAGGGGGACTATTATGCCAGTCTTCCAGTCATCGGGTGCACTCCCCCTTCTCCCATGCTAGTTTGCACATTTTCCATACCCATTCTATCACTGTCGCACCACCATACCTCAACATTTCCCCACACACTCCATCTGTTCCTGGTGCTTTCCCCAACTTCACTCTTTTTATGGCTTCCCACACTTCTGACCTCCTGATCCCCACCTCCTCCTCCACTACCGTACTTCTCTTCTTCTCCCTCCCATACCATATCCAGCTATGCTTGCTGGCTCTTCATTCCTTACATTTAGCAACTCACTGAAGTACTCCCTCCATCTTTAGACTCTATTGCTTCTCGTCTAGCATTCTCCCATTCTTATCTTTCACACCCTTACTGTTTCCCTTGCTACCTTCCCTAACTTTCTTGACTTCTTTCCAGAACAGTTTTTTACTCTCCCTCCATTTACACTCAGATTTCCTTCCAATTCCCTCATCTACTCTTCTCTTACTTTCCTTCACTACTCTCTTCACCACCCTCTTACTCTCCACGTACCTCGCTCGTTTCTGCCTCTCGGAATCTTCATTCCCTCTACTACCCAACCACTCTCTATATGCTTTCTTCTTTTCTTCCACAGCTATTCTTACCTCTTCTGTCCACCATGCTGTACCTTTCACTCCCCTCCCTCTTCTCCTCACTCCACACACCTCCTCACATGCTGCACAGATCTCATCCTTAAACACCTTGCTCATCTCCTCCACTTCCTCCATAACTTCCAGGTCGAACCCACCTAGTCGTCTTTCCACTGCTCTCCTGTACTCCTCCCTGACTTCCTCCTCCTGCAACCCTCTCCACCCTCCTCACCATTCCACCCTCCTCTCGCCTCCCTCCCGCTCTCCTCAACCACTTCTTTTGTATCCTAACCTTAGCTACCACTACATAATGATCAGACAGACCCCCTCCAATACCCCTATACACCCTAGCATCCATCACAGATTTCTTCATTCGTTCATCCACACATACATAATCAATCAATGACTTTCGTTCCACCACTGTCTTATCCTTCATCGTCAACATCCGTTTCCACGTGTACCTGTGGATCATTCTGTATCATTGGCTACTTTTGTTTAATATGTTTTGAATGTGGTTGTGACTGAGCTTTGTATCCGATACATGTCATTGTGTGTCGCTAGCATGATACTAGACAGGTGTTTTAGGGTTAGGAAGTACAGTAGTTGGGATCAAAGGTTTCGGTGCTAAAGTAACCTAACCTACCATGATACTAGACAGGTTTTTTAGGGTTAGGAAGGAGTAATAATAATAATATAATAATAATAATACTTTATTTCAGACTCACACAGTACAGAGGGGACCATACTGGGGTCCATATATACCTTACAGTAACATAAATATATATAAGCTACTGTACATAGGCTACATAAAATAAAAAGAAATGAAATAATACCCAGCTTGCTATCATGTAGTTCACAGCACTGCCTCAACCAAAAACAGTGGTCATCAAACTACTGTGTTACCAAAACCACTGTCCTAATTGTGTACAGTACCATGCCTCACATCATTTAGCATCCGGTACAGTATGTTGCTACAGTACAGTATAGGAATATCGGTACTGTACTGCACTATGAGGTTCAGTACCGGTATGCTAATTCTGTAGAGTAGCAGACCTGAAATCATTACTTAAGGTTAAATATAGAGCAACTTCCTCCAGTGTGCCTGGATCCTAGAGGTGTACCCTATGCTTGGAGTTTGTAGCATTTTAATGATACTGTTCTCAGAAGTGTTAAGGCGCTGAATGAATTTATATGTTAGCTTTCTAATGAGTGATTGGTAACAGTGTAAGTTCATATAGGCACATAGCGTACTTGTACTCTCATATTTTGAGAGCCCCAGAAACATTTTCATGATATTGTGATATGAGATACTTAGTCTATTCACTGTCATTTTCTTATAGTTCCACCATAGTTGTGCTGTATACATTGGTGAGCAGTAGGAGTTGAACAATGTTATTTTTGTATCCCATGTGCACATATGAAATTTTCTTAATATTGAATTCCCTGCATGTAAAGTTGCCTTCGCTGACGACCCATATCCTCATCATCTGAGCGATCACTTGAAATATAGTGTCCTAGATACTTTACTTTACTTACTTCTTCTATAATTTCTTCATACAAATGGAATTTAGGTAGCTTTGATTTCAATAGAAGGTTAGATTTAAATATTATGATATTGCTCTTTATAGGATTAAATTTGACTGAATGTTCGATTCCAAATTTTTCACATACTCTTAATAATTTATCCAGTCCTGCTCCAGAGGGCGCGATTAAAGCTAGGTCATCAGCATACATGAGATGATTTACAATGGTGCTGCCAATGCAGCACCCAGTGCGAGTCTTGTTCAGCTCCAGACTAAGATCATCCATGTAGACGTTGAAAAGATACGGAGACAATATCCCCCCCTGCCTAACACCATTGGTTACGGCGAAAGAGCCTGACAGGATGTTGCCCCATCTTACACACATTTTTTGATTAGCATACCAGAAAATAAGTATCCTAACAATATAGCTAGGCACTCCCCTGTTAACTAATTTTTCAAATAAGGTTTTGTGACACACCCTATCAAAAGCCTTACTTGCATCAAGAAGACAAGAGAAAATTGAGCTATTTAGCTTGTTGTATGTATCAATCACTTCTTTCAGCACATATATGCATTGGTCTGTGCCGTGATTTTTCTTAAAGCCAAACTGATTGCTGCTGGTGACAATATATGCAGACATTCTTTCTAGCAATATCATTTCAACTACCTTACTCACCACACTAGCAAGTGCTACTGGGCGGTAGTTGTCTTTAGCTGTAATTTTACCTGATTTATCTTTAATGACAGGAACAAGTATTACGGATATCATAGACTCCGGCAGGACACCATGCGTAAATAGACTGGTGATGCAAGAACTAAGTTTATCTATTAACAACTTATCTGCATATTTAAGATGTTCTGCATATACCATCCAGCCCACAAGCTTTGTTTAGGTTAAGTTTTCTTATGGCATTCTCAAGATCACTTTCAGTCACTTTAATGTCTTCATAATTACTATCTTTCACATATTGAATTGCACCATTAGTAGACCTTTGGTTTACACTGTTAAGTAGTTCCTTAAAATGAGTTTTCCATAAGTCAGCAATGTTCTCTTCACCCGTAACCCCCTCAACACTGACAGGTAATGGTGTGTTACAATTTTGCATGGATCTGATGTCCTTCCAAAAACAGTTAGTATCCTTTTCTGCCAGACTCTTTGCAAGGGCTTCCTTCCTTAATTGGTTTTAATTTTGCTTAATAAATCTAATGGCATATTTGGTCCTAGCCTTTGCTCTTTTGTGAAGTTCAAATATAGGCCCCTGTCTGGGCTGACCTACTTCAAGCCAATGAGACCTAGCATCTCTGGAGGCCTGATACAGGTCAGCCACATTGTCTTGCCAACCTGGCTTATTGAATGAGGACTTATATTTATGGTTATTAAAAATACTTTCCCCCGCTTTTGATAAAGAATCTATTATACTATTGTAAAATTTAATAATGTCCTTTCTGTGTTGTGCATCACTACATTTTGGATCCCTGCATTGTGCTACACCATTACCATCATATTGCACCCTATTTAATAAGTCTTTGGTTTTATTACAGTACATTTGGCACTCTTCATTTGAGATTACATTCCATGGAACTTTTGCCTTGTTGTTGTTGTTCCCCAAGCTGCCTGGCCGAACAGCCCTAAGGCCCCGAGCAAGGCCAAGGCCATAACCGAGCGCCCCCACAGAACCCTCCCTGCCGACCACAATAAAGCCTGGGCGACCGAAGCCACTCCATGGCGGGGAGCTGAGGAGGGTGCGGAAACGCCCGGGAAACCAAAGCCCCACCCAGGGCCCTGTGCCCCTCAGCAATTATGAAGAGAAAGTTGAGGGGCAAAGGAAAAATGTGATGCTTTGGCTTCCAATCTTGGTAGATTGGGAGGTCAATCCACGGAAGAGACGCCGTCACTTGAGATCTAGAAAATATAGAAGTAAAAGGAACAGTAAGAGTAAGCTATGGGTATGGCAGAGAATGCTCAGTTCTCACTCTGATAGACCAGCCTATCACCACATGACTAGAACCCAATCCTCTCGGCATCAGCTAGGAAAGGCCCTAGAAAGCCGCCTTTAAAGTATCCCCAATAGGCTCAAAATTGCGTCATATGTTGGAGAGGGTTAACGTGGCAGCATATACTTACCCCATAGTATTATATTCAGTATTCCTGGAGAAAGTCCATCATGATTGGTGGTATTTAACCCATACAGTACCAGGGACGTCCTTTTCATCATACTCTGGCAAGTATTCGACGATTTAATTCAGCTTAGGAAGGACTTGTAGCAATAATTAGGCTTCAAACTATCTCAACCTCCTCAACTACCACATACCCTCCCTAAGCAGCATAATATCATCTTAGGTAGGCTACAGCTAGAATCAAATATAACACACGTCGCTGGTACTCAAAGGGTTAACTGTACAATAGGTTTACTCAGGGTGTCAAACCGGAGCAATTTTGTTTGAAGATTTGAATGAATATGAGAAGGGATACACGAAAACTAACATGAATAAGCAATGTTTTGGTCAGTTTGTCACTTCCAAAGACACAATTTTAACTATAAACCAGGATTATAGCTATACATATACAACAATAGGGACTTAAGGGAGCCCACCTCGCTTTATATCTCTTTCTCTCCCTCTCTCTTTGGTTTGTATCCATTCAGCCTACTGTTTTAAGATGTTTACCCCCATCCAGGTGTCAATATTTTCCTGGCGAGCGGTAGCTAGCCAGCATATATATATTTTTGTTTTGACAGGAAGCTAAATTTGTACATTTTTCGATAGAAAAATGTCTCCTGCAAAGCTGGATTTCTCCATACAATGCTGGCTCGCTATCGCTCGCCAGGAAAAAATTGACACCTGAATGGGATTAAATGTCTTAAAACAGTTGGCTGAATGGGGCCGAATGGATACAAGCCAGGAAAAGTGAGAAAGATAAAAACAAAACCGGTGACCCCCCCTTAAAGGAATGGACTGGGCTTTGGTTTGACACACTGGCTGGGTTTACCGTATTCCTAGACAGTCAATATGATACGCTGTAGTCCGTTATATTTCAGATGATGGCAAGTTGAATCCCTTAGCAGCTGATTTCTCGATACTTACTGGAAAAGTATGAAACTATTGTCTCTATATTTTATTTTAATTTGTTAATTTCACTCTCAACACCAAACACCTTATTCATTCATCATCATCATCATCTCCGACGCCTTGTTTCCCCCTGGGAAACCCCCGCTAAAGGATGGCCATGACTGAAACGTCTCCAGGCTACTTTGTCAAGACATGCTTCCTTTGCCCGTGCCACAATGCCTCTTTCACTTTGTGGAAGTTTTTCCTCAATGTCATTTTCTATTTGCTTTTCCCATACCTTAGGTGGTCTTCCACTACTAGCTGCTCCACTCACCTGACTCCCATATATCTTTCTTGGCATTCTGTCTACATCCATTCTCTGAACATGACTATACCACCTCAAAGTACTTCTCTTTATCCATTCAACCACTTCACATTCAATGCCCAAAGCTTGCTCTTCCATTCCAAAGGACTCGTACACTTCCCTATTACTTGGCCCATGTAGCCTATTCATGCCAGCTGCCATTCTGAAGAAGCTCATCTCCACAGCTCTCAGTTTGGAGAGGTTCTCGTCACTTCCTGTCCATGTCTCACTTCTATACAAGAGTGTTGTTAACGACAAACTGTTTCTCAGTAATTTTTTCACTTCTTGACTAACCATTCTTCATTATAATTGCTGAGGGGCACAGGGCCTTGGGTGGGGCTTTGGTTTCCCGGGCATTTCCGCACCCTCCTCAGCTCCTTGCCTTGGAGTGCCTTCGGTCACCCAGGCTTTATTGTGGTAGGCAGGGAGGGTTATGTGGGGGCGCTCGGTTATGATGTTTTAGGTATCGGTATGTATATACTGTAAGTGTATACATACATACATACATAACATTTTAAGACTGAGTGTTCCACGCATAAGTGCAGTTTCAGTCTTTTGTCCTAATGGCGGTGTTCCAGGCAACCCTGTTAAGGGCTGCTTCACTTGTCAAGTTCTTGGATTTGAGATCGGCACGTATAGTCCAATCCCAGGTCTTCCTCGGTCCACCCCTTGGTGCAGCTCCCTCCACAATCACAGACCTGCATTTTTTCACCCAATTTTTTTCATCCATTCTCTCCACATGTCCATACCATTCCAGTCTACTTGTACGCATCACCTCGCTAATACTCTTTATACCTAAACGTCTCCTCAGCTCTACATTTGTTATTCTATCCTGTAGCCTGGCCCCACACATCCATCTCACCATTCTCATCTCATTACGCTCCATTCTGTTAACATCCTCTACTTTAACGGCCCATGTTTCTGAGGCATACGTCATTGCACTTCTAACACATGAGGCATACACCTTTCCCTTCAGGGGGTGAGGCAGTCTTTTCATGGTCAGGATTGGCATCAATTCTCTGAACTTCCCCCAGCCACACCTAATTCTAGCAACAGTGGCAGCCTCGGCCCCACCACCGGCAGAGATGGTATCTCCTAGGTAACAAAACTTGTTCACCAGCTCCAAAGACTCATTTCCAAAATTCACAGCCACAGGATCATCACTTAACACAAGCTCGCCTTTGCACACTACGCACTCAAATTTCTCTATTTCTGACTTATCCTTCGGCAGGGGCCCCTTTATTCTACTACAGCGCTTACTCCCATGGTGTACCCAACATCGACAGATGCTACATTGAATTAAGTTAACGCCCACTCCCTTTCCACACACTGCACATGGGTATGCACCGCTCTTTTCCACATTGTACCGTATATGTATGTATATACTGTACTCGGGCAAACATCCCACAGCTGGGAGTGGCCGACACGAGACAGTAATTGTTGTAAATATTATTGTAGTATGATCATTTAAAGCAGTTTTAAGGTAATAATGTTATTTATGTATTAGTTATTTTGTGTGTGTATTTACTTATATTTATATATAATAATATTTTTTGCAGGAACAAGAACCTCTGTGGAAGGATGGAGTGAGGAAGTATATGGATGAAGGTGGTGCTGGTTAGGAGGAGGGGCATCGACTGACGGGACAGAGGTGCATGGGGGCGGTTCATTCGTGGCCACCCCTTCGGGGATCAGAAGAACCTCTGCAGTATCCAGCAGATGCCGTCCTCTGGATTCAAGAACTGCATGATAATCTCCGACGCTAAAGGCTGGCCATGGGAGAAACCCCTCCAGGATCTAGCCAACCAAAATATCCTGATACAATCAATATCAGTAATAGGAAGCTGAAGATACCTTCTTTATCCTAGGTTGGTATCTCTCTTTATTTCACTATCCTTGTTTTATCAGTCTCCTAGGTGGCTCTGTCAACCTACTCAGCTTCTTTATTTTAGGTTGGTAGCTCTCCTTATTTCACTATCCTTGTTTTATTATCCTTCGTGGTTATATCAACTTACTCGCCTTCTTTATCCAAGGTTGGAATCTCTCCTTATTTCAATGATCCTTGTTTTGTTGTTGTTGTTGTTACTGTTCCCCAGGCTGTCTGGCCGAACAGCCCCAATTTCCTGAGCAATGCCAAAGCCATAACCGAGCGGCCCCACAAAATCTTCCCTGCTTACCACTAATAAAGCCCAGGTGACCGAAGCCACTCCAAGGCGGGAAGCTGAGGAGGGTGCGGAAACCCCCGGGAAACCAAAGCCCCACCCAAGGCCCTGTGCCCCTCAGCAATTATGAAGAGAAAGTTGAGGGGCAAAGGAAATATGTGACGCTTTGGCTCCCAATCTGCCAACCTCTAGGTTGGCAGTAGGGAGGTCAATCCATGGAAGAGACGCCGTCACTTGAGATCTAGAAAATATATAAGTAAAGGAACAGTCAGAGTGAGCTATGGGTATGGCAGAGATTGCTCAGCTCTCACTCTGATAGACCAGCCCATCACCACACCTTGTTTTATCCTTGGTGGCACTGTCAACCAACTCACCTTCTTTATCCTAGGATCGTAGCTCTCCTTAGTTCATGTATCCTTGTCTTAAGCTAATCTATCAACCCTTTGGGAAGAGTCAGTCAGGGAATAGGTGTGGAAGGCCTTTTTTGAGTTATAGAAGATAGAAGTCACGTTCCTGGCCTACCTATAATGAATGAACTATACTGTAGTATTAATCGGCGGTTTCTTCCTTTATACCAATAATTTACTCTTGCCCTTTAAAAGGGAGGAAAAAAATAAAAATAAAATAATAATAATCAAAAGATAAAATAATAAGCAATGTTGTTACCCTTCAGCCTTGGAAGTGTGTGAGCCCAAACACCGCGGCACCGTTGGCATCCTGATAGGCCTACCCTGGACTCTGGGCACCATGCTCTTCGGGGGGCTGGCCTATCTTATCAGGGACTGGCGCCAACTACAGCTAGCCGTGTCTCTGCCCATACTCCTCATCATCCCGGCACTCTAGCAAGTATACTCAATATATGTGATAGGATTGGACGCTAGACCCTGTTCCAAGTAAGTAGGCCCAAACTCTTGAACATTAGCCTCTATAATTCACTAACGACTTGAGTAATTGAGCTGATATTCCTACCATTTGGGAAAAGGAATAGGTATGGAAAATTACAACCCATTTGCTCTAGCCCTTGTTTAGTTTCAGAGGTTAGCATACACGATATCTGGCCTACCTACTTGGAACAGGGCATAACATGTGTGATATGTTGTTCTATATCTGCCTATACTCACTTTCCCGGCGCTCTAGCAAGTATACTCAATAAATATGATGGGAGAGGAATACTATAGTCTATTCGCTGTAAGTAGGCGAGGAATCATGACTTCTAACCTCTGTAACTTAAAAAACAACTAGAGTAATTGTGCTAATATTTCTACCATTTGGGAAGAGTCAGTCAAGGAATAGATGTAGAAATTTACAGCCAATTTGCTCTAGACCTTTTTGAGTTACAGAGGTTATAGTTCATGATTTCTCGCCTACTTGCAGCGAATAGACTATAACATATGTGCTATGTTATTCAATATTTGTCTATAACTAGTTACATTTTATGCATACTGTATATACAGTATATACTCCGTATCTATCTATATCTATCTAACTATCTATCTGTCTATCTATTTTGATTCATCTATCTATCTATTTATAGATTGATGGATAGATATATTTACACTACGATATATATTCACACTAGACCTTACCCTACTTATTACTACAACTAACTAAGAATCCTTTTTGCCAACAACTAGAATTAATATACACCCTCATCTGGTCTCATAACTAACCTGAAATCGCTTAATTTATATCTGACCGTAGCTTAGTAAACTACTGTAGTAGACACCATAATTCACACGATCTCACAGCTACCCTAACATATCTCTTATCCCGATCTAAAACAACCATGTCCCTCACACAATATCAGCTAACCTACAATATCTCTTATCACAATCGAAAGTCACCATGCCCCACACACGATATCAGCTAAGGTCCCTTTCCCACAAACAAGAATCATGCGCCGACTTGCCATGAAAAGCAGTTTGTGGCCTATTCGGTGTCCAAATTTATATATTCTCAGGATACTCTCTGATGTGTCCTAGAGCACCGTGATGTACCGTTTTGTGTCGGCAAATGGCAGGGAAATTTCGAACATGTTAAAAAATTCCATGGTGTGCGCTGATTTTCAGCCAGTATGTGAGAAACTTCCTGGCATTCCGTGCCGAACCCAAGCTTATCCAAGCTCATCTTTAACCTACAGTCTCTCTTTCCATGATCTAAAGCAGCTATGCTCCTCAGGGAAAATCACAGCTAACCTAGAATCTTTTATGACACACACTAAAGCCACTGTACTCCTTAACCAATCTAACCGCTAACCTATTACCCTAGAATTATAATATTTTTTTGTTTTAATATTTAGCCGTAACCATAAATACAAGTTCAACAAAATAACATAATAATTCGAGGCTGAGCACATTAAATGTAAAGCATTTTTGACGGGCTACTTCATAATTTCTGAAGCTTAATGAACTATTACACTTTACATAGTCATATAATGTATCCAGAATCCTACGATCTAGAGCCACTACACCTCAACAGATCTCTCTTACCACAAAATAAAGCCACTTCGTACCTCACCCTACCTAACATCTAACCTAGAATCCTTAAAAAAAGTCACTAATAGAACTGTTGGTACTGCTCCTAATCTGAATAAATTAAGCTATACCCTGTTATAAGTAATTAGGCCAAAACTCTTGAACATTAACCTCTATAACTCACAAACGACTAGAGTAATTGAGCTAATTTTTGTACCATTTGGGAAGGGTCAGCTAGGGAATAGGTGTGGGAATTTACAGCCCATTTGTTCTAGCCCTTTATCAGTTACAGAGGTTAGGGTTCATGATTTCTGGCCTACATATTTGGAACCGGGTATAGCTTTAAATCTTTCTTGCCACACTACACTCCTACTTGATCTCACAGCTATAGTCCGTTCATTCTAGGTTGGGCAGAAATTGTAACCTCTAACCTCTGTAACTCAAAAAGGGCTAGAGCAAATGAGCTGTCAATTTCCACACCTATTCCTTGGCCAAATCTTCCTATTTGGTAGAAACATTAGCTCGATTACTCTAGTCCTTTTTGAGTTACAGAGGTTAGAGGTTACGATTTCTACCAAACCTAGAATGAACCGACTATAACTTTGAATCCTAAAAAACAATAATCTCCTCACAGCCTGATCGACGAGTCGCCTCGGTGGCTGATTGTCCGGGGGCAGCACGACAAGGCCCTCAAGGTGCTCCAGAAGGCGGCGCGATGGAACGGCCAGACCCTCCCCCCGGTGACCGAAATGAGGGCTCTTATGCAGGATATACAGGACGAGGTAAGGAAATGAAGATGCTTGGAAGAGAGAGAGAGAGAGAAAGACGCACAGGTAGTCTCCCTCCTGTTAAGGACCTGTCACACTGACGTCCCGACCCTTCCAGACTTTAACATGACTTGTGTGTTATGCAAAGTCTGTTGCAAAGTTCTGCAACCCCTTCAGCTCGATGATGCCTTTTTCATCTTATTCTGGTTACCATTAGAGGATTTTCTTCAGCCAGGTCCCCCTCATTTGGCCCCTACCCAGAATTCAGTAAAATTGGCCAAGGACGGCGCAAGGACGTGTTGAAAATGTCCTGTGCGTGACAGAGGCTTTACTCAAATTCATGCCCTTATGCAGGGCACAATAAGAAATGGAAATATCCCTGATGGCTACGATGTGTCTATTTTTAAGTTCCATCGACCTTGAATTGAATTTCTAGAAGTTTAAGAAGGTACTGGTGAAGACAGGAATTTTTAGAGGCCCAATACTCTGCGAATACGCCATACTCTGGCGAACTAATTTGATAAACTGCTTGAGCAACAAAGACAAAATGATTGGGTTTCAATAGTTGACATTCACCGACTTGTTATTATCATTAGTTAAAGTAGTTCTGACTGGGACCGTATAATGATAATAATTGTTGTTTTTCTTAACCCAGGTACAGTACAATGCTTATTCTACCTTAACTACGAGGTAACATGCGACCGTGAGGTGCCGTGTTTCCACCATAGTACTATACGGTCGCGCTAATAAGTCATGTCCCAGCTGTCATTACGTTTGGCTCCCTCTGTGCTGTATTAATGTCTGTCAGATGTTGAATAAGGTGAGTAAGTGTAGGAACATGTTTGTATATTTCACTCGATATGAAGAAATGTAGCTTAGATATTGCTGATACCAATTATTGATCAAAACATACTTGGTGCCGAGACATCACTTATTAGCGCGACTGTACATACACTGGTGGGAAGCATGTGTAGGCTAACACAAGCTGATAGTTGACTAAGTTGTTGTTGTTGTTCCCCAAGCTGCCTGGCCGAACAGCCCCAAGGCCCCGAGCAATTCCAAGGTCATAACCGAGCGCCCCCACAGAACCCTCCCCGCCGACCACAATAAAGCCTGGGTGACCGAAGCCACTCCATGGCGGGGAGCTGAGGAGGGTGCGGAAACGCCCGGGAAACCAAAGCCCCACCCAGGGCCCTGTGCCCCTCAGCAATTATGAAGAGAAAGTTGAGGGGCAAGGGAAAAATGTGACACTTTGGCTTCCAATCTTGGTAGATTGGGAGGTCAATCCACGGAAGAGACGCCGTCACTTGAGATCTAGAAAATATATAAGTTAAAGGAACAGTCAGAGTAAGCTATGGGTATGGCAGAGATTGCTCAGCTCTCACTCTGATAGACCAGCCCATCACCACGTTGAGCAGCTTGGCTAGGAAGGGACCACGATGCAATGCTCTTCATCAGGATAGCTGAAAAAACCTTTAGGATTCTGGGTCACATAATGTTACTTCCAATGAAATGATTAATCAAGTATTTTTTTTTGTTCACAGTCGACTACTGCTGCCACCAAATTGTCGAAAGAAGACACTAAAAAGAAGAAGTGTCGATTTCTACCTATTCCGGATTTCCTGAGGTAAGTTTAGGGCCCGTTAGCCAATTTGTATGCAGTGGTTCAATTAGTACGCTGTGGTCCAATTCGTACGGGGTGGTCCAATTAGTACGCGGTGGTCCAATTCGTACATGGTGGTCCAATTTGTTTGCAGTGGTCCAATTAGTACGCAGTGGTCCAATTCGTTTGCAGTGGTCCAATTCGTACGTGGTGGCCCAACGAATACAGTGGTCCAATTAGAACGTGGTGCAATTTGTACTATCATTAACTTGTTTTGTCCCCGGTCTTATGCAACAGTTCGCATACATCATACTATTCATTAATTTTGTCTTGGTACAGGTATAATAATTCATATACAGTATACTATTCACCAATATTTGTCTCAGTTAGTTATTTATGTAGAGCAGATTAACCAGACCACTGAGCTCCATATGGAACTCTCATAGGCCTGGCCAGAAGGATTAGATCAGATTACTGAAAGGAGCTTAATTAAGGTGACGCAAAAAACGGACGATGGGGGGGGAAGGAAAAGGACGGAGAATCAGATAAAAGGTCAGCGAATGATTTAGTACCAAAACAAGTCGTACGCAGACGGGCAGTAACTGGGCAGTCAAAGACATGGCGAACAGTGAGAGGGGAATGACAGGAGGAGCAGGTAGGGGGCGGAGTGCGGGGAGTGGACATTAAATAACCGTGAGTCAGCCGGGAATGGCCTATCCTCTAAGTCTTGTTAATAAAACTTCCTCACATCTGTATTGTCTCAGGGTCATATATAATAGTTCACAGTCATACAGTACACCATCCACCCGTTTTGTCCCATGTCCTCATACAATAGCTTACATACTGTACACCATCCACCAGTTTTGTCCTAGGTAACCATGCAATAGCTTAAATACAGTAGGTAGACTATTCACCAATGTTGTCCCTGGTCCCATACAATAGCTCACATAAAGTACACCATCCACCAGTTTTATCCCAGGTCCTCATACAATAGTTCACATACAGTAGACTATTCACCAAGTTTATCCTAGGTCCTCATACAATACAATAGTTTTCTGCAAGAACTCCAGTCCCTTGCCAATTTTGTCTCCGGAATCCTTGAAATATTCACCAATTAGGATTGTGTACCTGGATCATATCATTCATTTACAGTTCATTATTTACCTATTTTATGTCGGTATTGAAAAGTTTTTGCGTCACTATTAGCCAATTTGGGCTACTTATAAACTGCTTGTTTCAATTTATCTATTTTGGTGTCACTATTATGCAAATTTAGATTCAAACAGTGTATTAGTTTTAAGAATACAGTACAGTATTAGGCATATTACTGTATTTAGAATCCTTGCATGATAGTGTGGTAATCCCGACATTGATGTATGGGAGTGAAGCACGGACGTTGTTAGAGAGACACAAATCATGAGTGAGAGGGGTGGAAACAAGTTACTTGAGAAGTGCGTTCGGAGTTAATGGAGGAATTGGCAGACAAGTGAGGAAGTACGAGAGCAGTGTGGTGTGGATGTGGATGTGCTGGAAAGTGTGAAAAGGAACACCTTGAGATGGTTCGGCCATGTGGAATTTATGGGAAGCGAGAGAATTACTAAGAGAGTGTACAAAAGTAAGGTGGAAGGACAGAGAGGTAGAGGCAAACAGAGAGAGAGGTGGAAGGATGGAGTTGAGAATTATATGTGTGAAAAGCAGCATTGGATGAGAGGAGTGGCATCGGCTGACGGGACAGCGATGCATGGGGTGATTCACTCGTAGCCACCCCTTCGAGGATCATGACGTCTGGTAATAGATAGATAGATAGATTTTTTTGTCTCATATTTAATCAATTATGTCTCATTGTTAACCAATTTCAATTCAATTCTTTATTTGTCATAAATTATGTCTCATTAGTATCCAATCTCAATATAATTCTTTATTTGTGATGATGATGATTTTACAAACGTATATATATAGTATATCACTAATTTGTCTCAGAACCCGTGAAATAGCCGTGATAACGAGCCTGGTGTGCCTCGATTACTTTGCCGTGTCCTTGGTGTTCGATGGGCTAAACATGAGCGGCGACAGCTACAGTAACGATCCCTTCCTGTACCTGGTGCTGAGCGGCCTGGTGGAGGTGCCCGGGTACTCTCTCACTGCGCCCCTCATAGATCGCTGCGGCCGGAGACTACCCACCGTCATCAGTTTCCTCCTGTGCTGGGTGGTGCTCTTGGCTCTGGCTTTTATTCCCCCAGGTTAGTAGTCTCTGGGGTATAGCAGACCAATAATAATTATCTGCTAGAGCTCATCATAGACTGCTGCAGTTACAGTCATGTCGGGTCAGGTGAACGTATTGAGAGATTTTACTCTTGGTCATTAGGGGTGCCTATCATCCATCCATAGCACAGCATAGCACTGTGAGACTCCGCCCCCATACTATGACATCACGCCTCTGCTACAGCCAATGAGGATGCTATATAGTGTATATGGTGTATAGAGATGCAGCGACCCCATCACCCACCTCTTCGGTAGTGCAGTCAACCTTTGTAGATGTTACAGTGATTTCTTGTTACTGCCTTAGCACGGTTTAAGGTTGATGTGGTGCGGATTAGTCATGTGAAAGTGCTTCAAGGGGACTTTGTAGAGTCTTGCTGAAACACTGTTAGCGATATACTGTACCAACATCGGCTACTATGATGACATGATGGGGCTGTGTTTTGGAAAATCTTTATTGTACTGTACTACAGTAAAGAGACTAAAACCTTGCTCTCTGTGGATGAAGCGGTCTTTAAACTTGTATGTATGTACCGGTACTGTATGTACTGTATGTATAGCATCCATACTGTACCCTCACTATGGTCGGATGGTATGCACCCCAGCTTACGGTACCTCCTGTTGGGGATAGTGCTGCTGGTTATGGCTATTATCCCCATAGGTTGGTCCTGGTTGGTAGAAAAGCTTCCATTATTAGCTGATAGGGGTGGTCTGTAGTGTATTTGGTAGCACAATATTTTACAATTGAGAAGACCCGTGTTTGATTCAGGGTAGATGGAGATGTAGAAGTCTCGTCTACCCATTTCATTCTTCGTTATCCTTCATAAGCAGAATAAAATTACCTGATGATATCCAGAATAAACAATAAACAATATACATGCATCATGATCCACAAGGGGTTAAGTATAATGATATGGTGGCCGTAGGCAGGTGTTTTAGGTCAACTGTCAAATAGATTGGGTGCTGGAGATAGATGAAGTAACTCAACTTGTAGACCGTTTCAACAAGTAGTTCTCAACCAGTACCAAATAAGACCAGGTCCAACTAAATCTGTGCCGAATATTAGTTTTAATGTAAATTAACGTAGACGGGTCAGCCAGGGTATACGTGTGGAAATTTACAGTTCATTTTCTCCAGCCCTTTTTGAGTTACAGAGGTTAGGGGTTACGATTTTTGGCCTACCTACTTTGCGTAAATGTATGTTTGCAGATTGTGTTTTTCTTTGCGTACGGGTACGTATATCATATATCATATATCCTTCATAAAATCTTCTAAATGTAACTGAAATAAAGTTAAAAAGACAGCGCCGGTACAGTAGGGGTTAATGGTCTCAATTCTGGCCTTGATGGTGCCTTATGGCGTAATGGTTAGAGCGTGTAAGTTCTGAATGTGCTATCCTGAGTTCGAATCCTGGGATAATCACATGCTTTGATTAATTTTATTTGAAGTGTTATTGGTGTTAAGAACGATGTTAAAAATACTACTGAATAGACTACCTGTATAGCTAGTTAAAGTTTGGTGTAAATGTGTGTTAGCAGGTTGTGGTGTGCTTGCGTTCTCATAGCACCTATCCCTTTTACAGACTTGAGCTGGGTGGTGTTTGGTGTAAATATCTGCCGAATGTGGTGTGTTGCGTTCTCATACCAGCTATCCTTTTGCAGACTTGACCTGGGTGGTGTTTGGTGTAAATATCTGCAGAATGTGGTGTGTTGCGTTCTCATACCAGCTATCTTTTTACAGACTTGAGCTGGGTGGTGTATGGTCTAAATATCTGCAGAATGTGGTGATTTTACGTTCTCATACCAGCTATATCTTTAGCAGACTCGACGTGGGTGGTGCATGGTGTTAATGTCCGTCTGCAGAATGTGGAGTTTTTGGCGTTCTCATACCAGCTAAATCTCTTGCAGACTAGACCTGGGTGGTGTATGGTGTAAATATCTGCAGAATGTGGTGTTTTTTACGTTCTCATACCAGCTAAATCTCTTGCAGACTAGACCTGGGTGGTGTATGGTGTAAATATCTGCAGAATGTGGTGTTTTTTACGTTCTCATACCTGCTAAATATCTTGCAGACTTGAGCTGGGTGGTGTTCTCTTTGGCACTGTTGGGTAAGTTGTGTATCAGCGGGTCGTACCAGATGATCTACGTGTATTCCTCCGAGCTCTTCCCGACGGAGGTGCGGCTACAGGGGATCGGGGCGGCCAGTGTCTTCGCCCAGCTGGCCTCCACCATCCTGTCCTACATCACCTCCATATTGGTCAGTTCAGAGGGAAGAGTATATTTATTTATGAACTTAAAAATAACAACATCCCCAAGATCCCCCTTCTAGATATATTTGAACATTGTCTGGTTCCTACTTGAGTACAGGCTTTAAGACTTTTTACCACATTTCTTTGTCAGTATTAGGACCTTTCCTTCCATTTAGGTGTCCATTTTTTCATGGCGAGGGATAGCGAGCCTGTAATTATAAGAGGAAGAACCAGCCTTCGGCCGGAACATTTTTCTACCGAAAAATCTACAAATATATCTCGAAGGGGGTTCTAGGGGGTGTTTTTTAAAGCTTGATGGAGGTCTAGCAAGGAACCCCCAAAAATAATGAATAAATTGAATAAATAGACCAAAAAATATACCCTAACCCTCTTAAAATTAAACGGTTTATGAGCAAAACTATTTATGAATGAATGTTTTTTACTATATAAATACAGAAGGGTGCCGTTGTAAAGGCTTATCCCTTAATACCTTCACCTTTGTATGTATGTATGTACTGTATATACTTTGGCACCTTCCCCAGTTTTCCTTTTATTTCTTTTTTTTAATTGGGTGGCCGACTCGAGACAGAGCCTTCACCTGACCTGACAAAACTCCTCTACCTTCCAGGGCGAACTAGTACCGTGGCTGCTTTCCGTGATCTTTGGGACCTTCTCTGTGGCGGCGGGAGTGGCCACCTTAGCGCTTCGGGAAACTCTCGGAGTACCGCTGCCCGACACCATCGCCGACCTGTCCGCGGCACCCACAAACATACAACAATCGTACGGGTGGGCGGATTATTTTTCTACCGAAAAATTTACAAATTAACCTATTGGGTGCGAGAGACGTTCTGGAACACCATGGCAATTTATAGCAATTTACAGGCTTTTAAAGCCTATAGAGACGAGTCCGAGTGAGCGGGAGTGTGGCAGGTCCCCGTCCACTCTCCAGCCAGGCGGCCATCGCACTGAAGGATATGAGGTATATCCCGCTAGGCTCATGCAGCACCACCGAAGGCAAATGTAGCATGACATTAGCAATATTCGCTCAGTACTGTATCAGCGAATGTCTATGGTAGCGCTGCAAATTAACCCTGCGCGCTATGAACCTCGTTCTGGTGTCATTTTGAAGCTTTTTTCTTCTAGTTTTTGGCTGAATACATTTAATTATATTCAGACACTTGCTCAATCATTTAGGAGTGACTGAATGAGCCCTAATATAGCGGAAATATTCCTGCAGCATAAGTGTTAATCTAGAAGGGGGATCTAATGGATTTTTTTAAAAGTTTGATGAAGGTCTAGGGAGGAAACTAAAAAATAAATGAATACATAAGTAAATAGACCAAAAATATAACCACTTTCCCCTAACTTTGGCATTGAATTTCCTAGGAGTTTCCGGCCACCACCGAAGACATTCGGCTCGCTCCCCGACACCAAAACCGATATCTCTGGGCCATTGAACATAAGGCCTCAAGCTTCTGGGTTAGTGAATTGTTAATTACCTTATTTATTGCGTGAATTTACTAACACTATGAGTTTATTTGCAGTGTGAATTTACTTACACCATGAGCTTATTTGCACCGTTAATATACTTACACTATGAGTTTATTTGCAGCTTGAATTACTTACACCATGAGCTTATTTGCACCGTTAATTTACTTACCCCATGAGCTTATTTGCACTGTTAATTTGCTTACACCATGAGCTTAGTTGCACCGTTAATTTACTTGCACCGTTAATATACAGTCCTTACATTATGACTTTAGTTCCACTGTTAATTTACTTACACCATGACCTTATTTAGTGTGAATATACTGTACCTACATCATGACCTTATTTGTACTGTTAATGCCTTACTCCCCTTAATGAGGGTGGCCATGCACAAAATGCCCCCAAGCGGACCTATCCCCTGTAAGAGGGACAACCCACGCCAGTTTACTGAAGGACTTACAGGATTGACCACTCATACAGGTTATACAGGTTATAATACATGGCATAATATATGTTTCCACATGGCGATTTTGATTAGTTCTTTTGCATTTATCTTGTGTCGTCCCTGTTTCGGTTTGTTTATTTTGCAAGTTTTACATTATAATATGTTCATTTACGTATATATGTATGTACTGTTGCCCAATCCCCATTTTTCCTTGTTTTTTCTGGGGGTTGCACTGTACAAACATATGCCACACGGTAACGGCCTTTTTGTTCTTTGTTCAGATCAAACGACTTGCAGTCTAACACATCGACAAGAACCACGGAGGATGGAACCCGGGATGAAACGAGGGAATTTGTTGCTAATGGACGACAACAAGAAGCCAATGAGGGTGATTCCAGTCTTACATCCATCTCTTAGTATAAGTTGCAAATATAGAGAATTTGAATTAACCCGTACAGTGCCGGTGACGTCTTTTGTAATTTAATTTCAGCTACATTGCGACGATTTTACGAAGCTAAGGAAGTATATAGGGTAGCTAAAAGGATCAATTGAGATATAATAATAATAATAATAATAATAATAATAATGCTTTATTCCAGACTCACACAGTACAGAGGGGACCATATTACTGAGGTCCATGTATATCTTACAGTAACATAAATATACATACTGTACATAGGCAACATAAAATAAAAAGAAATTAAATAATACCCAGCTTGCTAGTATGAAGTTCACAGCACTGCCTCAACCAAAAACAGTGGGATCATCAAACTACTGTGTTACCAAATAGACCAGTCAAAGTAGGGCTGGACTTAGAACAAATTGCAATAGAAGGTTTTTTGGCTTTAACTTGTTTATTAGGTCCCTCTGATGAACATATAAAAAGTCTCCAACTTTTGGACACCGGGAAAGTGGTTAATTTGCATAAATTCAAGATGGCCGCCGTCCAAAGCTTCAATTTACAGATAACTTTTTTCTGGTTGCTCCTAGACCCTATAAATGTATTACAAACAACGTTTTTTGGCTTTAACTTGTTTATTAGGTCCCTCTGATGAACATATAAAAAGTCTCCAACTTTTGGACACCTGGAAAGTGGTTAATTTACAGCCAAAAAACCTTACAGCCAAAAAACCTTCTATTGCAATTTGTTCTAGGTCAAGCCCTACCTTTACTGCACATTATTGTCTATTACATTTTGCCTAGGCCTATACTAATCCCATCATCTTGTTTCTTGTTTCAACAGATTGGTGCGACATCTACCGAAGCCATGGAAGAAGAGGTGGTGCATAATCCCTGCGGCATTTGCTCAAACACGTTAGACGAAGGAGAAACAGTCAAGCTGAGGGCGAAGGGAGCAGATACTATCAACAAGGCCAGTACTGAACGTGGAACGCCATCAATTACCGTGTCCGAGGGCCAAACGGTGCACATTGATTGCCGAAAGAAGCATGTCAATACGAAGCCAAATAGAATTCCTGGGAAGCAGAAGAAACGTCCTGAAAAACCTGCTCTTCGTTCTCAGACACCAGACTTTTGTTTTACAGAGAACTGCTTTTTTTGTGGTACAAAAATCTATTTGGACACAAAGCATGATTCAGAACAAGTGTATCCAGTACGCACCTTCAACTTTCAAAGGACAATACTTTCTGCATGTGATGCCAGGGCTGATGAGTGGGCTGACACTGTTAGAGGCCGAATTAACTTTGCACGCGATCTTCCAGCAGCTGACGCAATATATCACAAGCAGTGCAGCTCAAATTTCCAGACACATAGGCAGATCCCCTCCAAATATCGTGATTCCGCAGACAGTGAACCTCCTCGCAAGGGTCGCAAAGTAGATGCCTCACGAGAGGAAGCATTTCTACTCGCAATCGAGGACCTAGTCAGTGGCAATGATGATGAACAGACTACAGTGGTTGATCTCGTTGATAGAATGTGCCAGTTGTGCCCTGATGTTGAAGCGTATAGTGTAAAATACATGAAACAGAAACTTATTTCATATTTTGGGGATGAACTGGTTATTAGTAACGTGCATGGACGCAGCGATGTAACTGTCAAAGAAAGTGCTGCAAAGATTTTGCAACAATTCAAAGACTCACCACAGACTGATGATGAGGAAGCAGAACAAAGAAAGATAGTCAGGGCTGCGGCACGGTTGATCAAAGCAGATATAAAGAACATTGATACTTGTAGAGATTTCTATCCAGATCCTTCTGAACTCCGGTCGCTGGAAAAGAATGTGGCGTACGTTCCGCAGTCCCTTCGTATATTGCTGCAAGAGACGTTCAGTGGCAAGTCATGTGATCTTGAAGTTGCATCAATTGGACAAAGTATCGTGCAACTTACCAGACCAAGGGCCATTGTAGCACCCATTCAGTATGGATTGGCGGTTCAAATGCACCAGCACTTTGGTTCCCGCTTTCTTGTGGACAGTTTACACAGCCACGGCTTCTGTCTGCCTTACGCAGAAGTTTTGAGGTTTTCGAAGTGTGCTGCCAATTTCAGGGGCACCAACATATCCACTGCAGGCAGGTTTGGACAGTTCGTTGCAGACAATGTTGATCACAACTTGCGTACGCTTGATGGGCGAGGAACATACCATGGTATGGGTATAATTGTTGCTGTCACCCCTGAAGTAAGAGACACAACATCAATACCAAGATTGCAGTCACCTGAAAACAACTTCACGGCAGCTCAAATTGAAATCAAATACTACCGCAGTGTTCGCAAGAAGGGTGGGCCTCTCGAATTTAGAAAGCTTGACCCCATTTCAGCATCTGACAAGCTTGAAAATCTGGACATACTGTGGAAAACGTCATGGTTGCTTCGACCAAAACGACCAGGCTGGTCCGGCTTAATGCAGAGTGTGTGCCATGGACCACACCCAGGGAAATCATCCGTCCATTTCTTGCCCATGATTGACATGGACCCTACGGACATGAGTTGTATTTACTCAACACTTCACTTCGTTGCTGCGGAAAGCCATCGCCAGGGAACGACGCCAATGCTGACATTCGACCAACCGCTTTATTGGAAAGCGAAGACGATCATTGTTCATGAGAAGGAAGGAAGCGAACTGAAACCCATTGTTTTGAACCTTGGTGGCTTTCACTCTGTGATGAGCTTTTTGGGATGCATGGGCCATGTTATGGAAGCATCTGGGCTTAAGGAGGTTTTGGAACTTATATACGCTGAAAATGCTGTGACCCAAATGCTGAGTGGGAAAGCCTATGCACGAGCAATCAGAGGCCACTTCTTGGTTGACACAGCCTTGAGTTCGATTGTGTTAGGCAGGGCATACGGTGTCAACCTCTCAATGGTAGATGAGGAAAGTGACGCATGCAAGGACTTCCAGGAGGCTGCAGATCTTTTGGATAAGCTGTTGCGTGAAGACGTTTCACCGGATGAAGTCTGCAGTAAAGACGTTTTCAACAGAATTTCTGAAAAACTTAAAGCTGAGAAGAGCTCCTTAGCAGAGCATAAGATGGGAAAGCTATGGATTCAATACATGGACATGATTGACCTGCTGCGTCGCTTCCTGAGGGCACTGAGAATGGGCGATTTCCTACTGTACCTCGGAACACTCCAGGAGATGTTGCCGTACTTTGCAGCGTGTGGTCATAACAATTATGCCAAGTCAGCCCATGTGTACATTCAAGACATGATTGAACTTGAGCAGCTCAACCCAGACATGTTCTGTCAATTGAACTCCGGTCTATTTGTGATCCGCCGAAGTGATCGGCTGTGGGCAGGACTGCCAAGCGACTTGGTTATAGAGCAGGTTTTGATGCGCTCTTTGAAAACGAATGGTGGATTGACACGTGGTAGGGGCATGGAGGAAACGCAACGCCTGCGCTGGTTACTTGCTATGCCAGCCTGCGCTGAGGTGAGTGAAGTTATGCAAGAACTGACAGGGAAGCATTTCCACACCTCTGAGCAGCACAAAGAAATGACTGAAGCAAGGCGTGAACGAGATAGGAAGGACACAGAGAAGGTTCTCGCATTCTTCAAGGATTATGATCCATTTCAAGAATCAAATGAACTCAGGAATATTGCCAACGGTGTGACAGGACCAGCCTCGGCCAATCCTCATTTACTGTATGAGGTTGGTATGAACATTGTGCAGAAGATGGAAGGTAGCAATGCTTTTGACTTTTCATTTAGGAAGAAAGATCAAGTTGAGTCGTTGGGTGCAAAGGTTACAATCAGTGCTGAAAAAGTACCAATCGACCCACAGCTCCTTTTCCAGAGGCTCCTCATCTTTGCTAATAACAGGGACTTAGGTGTTGAAGAGGTCTTTGCGTATGAGTTGTCTAGCTACCCTACTGCTCTGTTCGATAAGTGGGGGAGGCTCAGGGAAGCCAATAAACCACAGCTAGGAGATGAGATAGCTGCTGTTGTTCCCAAGTCGTCATTGGAATCATTTGAGGAAGAAAGGACTGTGACCCATGTTCTGGATGGTGGTTCCTTATTGCAAAGGATTCCATGGAAGAAGGGTGACACATTTGAGGACATTGCAAGCATGTACATGAAGCATGTTTCCAAAAACTTTCTCAACCCGGTGGTTGTATTCGACGGTTATAAATCAGGACCTACTACCAAGGACATGACACACAATCGACGATCAAAAGGAGTCTTTGGTCAAAAGGTGATGTTCACTCCAACCATGCCCCTTCGGTCAAAAAAGGAAAACTTCTTGTCAAACTCGGACAATAAGCAAAACTTCATTGACTTATTGTGTGAAACATTCAAGGCAAATGGAATTGACTGTGTCAATGCGCCAGCAGATGCAGATGTCATGATTGCGAAGAAGGGAATTGAGCATGCAAGGGAAACCGTGACATATGTGATAGGTGAGGACACAGACTTGTTGGTGCTGTTGTGTCATTATGCGGAACGAGGGATGAATGATTTGTACTTCAAGTCGAGCAAGGAAGGTGGGAAATGTTGGCATATTAACTCAGTAGCAGAAGCTCTCGGTGAAAGCATCTGTCGTGTCCTGCCAGTTGTCCATGCACTCTGTGGATGTGACACAACCTCACGACTGTATGGTATTGGTAAAGGGGCTGCCTTGAGGAAAGTGAGGGAAGACAACGGTTTCTTGAAATGTATAGAAGCATTCTGTTGCCAAAGTGGAAGTAAAGACGCGATATCATCAGCTGGTGAAAAGGCCTTGGTTTATTTGTACGGGGGAAAAGGAAATGACACCCTTGACGGACTGCGAAAGACAAAGTTTTGCAACAAGGTGGCAAAAAGTTCAACTACCGTTGAAGTTCACAGCCTTCCCCCAACAACCGATGCAGCCAAATACCACTCGTTCCGAGTTTATTGTCAGGTCCAGGAATGGATGGGGAACTGTGTGGACCCCGAGAAATGGGGCTGGTGTCTGCGGAAGGGACAGCTTGAACCGAAGACGATGGATTCGCCAGTGGCTCCTGATTCACTACTGAAATTGGTCAGATGTCAGTGTAAGGGCAACTGTGACACTCAACGCTGTAGTTGCAAACGGAATGAGCTTGAATGTTCCAGTGCATGTGGTCAATGTAAAGGACTCTGTCAAAATAGCAACTTTGATGCAAGCACCGATGATCCAAGTGAATACGAACTCCTATCATGAATTACATAATTGGCTCTGAATGACGTCATACTACGTCATGTTTTTTTTTTTTTTTTTTATAAAAAAGAGGGACAACAGGTCAAAAAACCCATACAAGCACAAAGTGCCTGTGTCACCCCTTGTGAAAGAGACAGTTCAGCCTGTCTGTAAGGTTTTTCGGCTGTAAATTAACCACTTTCCAGGTGTCCAAAAGTTGGAGACTTTTTATATGTTCATCAGAGGGACCTAATAAACAAGTTAAAGCCAAAAAACGTTGTTTGTAATACATTTATAGGGTCTAGGAGCAACCAGAAAAAAGTTATCTGTAAATTGAAGCTTTGGACGGCGGCCATCTTGAATTTATGCAAATTAACCACTTTCCCAGTGTCCAAAAGTTGGAGACTTTTTATATGTTCATCAGAGGGACCTAATAAACAAGTTAAAGCCAAAAAACCTTCTATTGCAATTTGTTCTAGGTCCAGTTAAATGATTGCTAGATTTACTGGACTATTGGTAGGGAGAATGATATATGGTATACTCCTCATACTCAAATCCATGATAATTTTATTCCGGTGGCGTTTTTTCGAGTGACATTTAACTAGATTCACACATGTGTATCGTTCCTGTGAAGTAGCTTAATATCTACAGGCTAAGATTGATAAACACCTTTTCATTATATTCTGGCTATCAGTTAATTATTCTATTCAGTTTAGGAAGGAACTCGAGGAATCAAAGGGGTGCAAACTATCTCCTGTAACTGTTGATTCTCACTGATCCTCCTTAAGCTGCAAAAATTGTCTAGTGGTAGCCGGAATAAAAGGAAGAAACCCGTCAAGGTTTAACGAAAGGGTTAACGTTTTCTGGAGCTAGCACTATCACCACAGAATCAGTGGTGTTATGAAATGTTGACTCGTTTTGATCAAATTTGTCTGTCACTCATGCATGTAGTTATATTTTCACTTATATGACCTATTTTAGCAGATATTGGTAGAACTTTCCGTCTTTATGTGAGTTTTATGTGAGTAAACTAGCTATATACAAAAAAGGAAATAAGTCCTCTCCCGGCAATTATCGACCAATTAGCTTAACATCGGTAACTGGCAAATTAATGGAAACCATTATAAGGGACAAAATAGTAAAACATTTGGAACAAAACAATTTAATAATAGATTCTCAGCACGGTTTTAGAGATAAACGTTCATGCTTAACAAACTTACTAGATTTCTTCAATGATGTTTACAAATCATATGATAAGGATAGAGCAGTTGATATAATATATCTCGATTTTCAGAAAGCTTTCGATACCGTACCCCACAAGAGACTAATTGACAAAATAAAAGCTCATGCCATAACAGGAAAAACTCTGAAATGGCTCGAAAATTGGCTCTCAGACCGTAAACAACGAGTTGTAATAAATGGTGAAGAATCTGATTGGTGTAAAGTAAATAGTGGCATTCTCCAGGGTTCGGTATTAGGTCCTATTCTTTTTATAATTTACATAAACGATTTAGACGAAGGAATAGAATGCAAAATTTCGAAATTTGCTGACGATACAAAAATTACTAATAAAGTAACCTCAACAGTACATTGGCAAAAACTACAAGGTGACCTAGACATTTTAGTAAACTGGGCAGAAAAATGGCAAATGAAATTCAACATAGAAAAATGCAAAGTATTACACATCGGTAGTAACAACGCTAAAAAAGATTACTCAATGAACAACATTCAACTATCAAATACAAATAATGAAAAGGGTCTGGGAGTTATAATATCAAGTGACCTGAAGCCGAGTAAACAATGTACAGAGGTAATAAAAACTGCTAATAAATTGGTGGGTTTCATCGGCAGAACATTCAAATTCAAATCAGAAAAAAATCATACTTACTCTATGCAACTCATTGGTGCGTCCCCATCTAGAAATACTGCGTGCAATTCTGGTCACCGTACTACCGAAAGGACATAAATAAACTTGAAAAGGTGCAACGCAGTCACTAAAATGATACCTACAGTAGATTGCGTAATAAACCGTACGAAGAGCGCTTAAAAGAACTAAATTTGTTTAGCTTAACAAAGCGCAGAATTAAAGGTGACCTAATAGAGGTATTCAAAATCTTCAAGGGATTCAGCAACCTAAATGTAAGCGAATTATTTACGATTAATCAAGCAAACACGAGAAACAATGGTTATAAGATTATAGGCAAGCGTTTTCATTCTCACGAGGCGAAGCATTTCTTCTTCAACCGCGTTGTGAATAATTGGAACAGACTACCCTCGAACATTGTAAACTGTAATACTGTCGAAACATTTAAGAACCATCTGGATAAACACATGGCAAATAACCCCCGATTAACACAGTTTCTTTCAGAATAACGCGCAACGAAGTGTCAACGCATACCGCAATGTATATTGATTTTCATACATCTGTTCCCTTTCAGAATTGTAGTAATAGAGTTAGCTTAGATTACAAATCAACTTCTCTTTTCTCCCTGTCCTGTCCGAATTTCCGTGTCAGTTTTTCAATACTACATGGTATTTTTCCTATCTGTTTCTATGCCAGCATTAGCTGGAGGGACTACACAGCTACACAGCTAACCTGAACATCCAAATAACTAAACGTATTATTGCTGGATGCCTCGGAGCTCCAATATATGTATTAAGGGAGCTCACCTCGCTTTTTTTCTCTTTCTTTCCCTCTCTCTTTGGCTTGTATCCATTCGGCCCCATTCAGCCTACTGTTTTAAGACGTTTACCCCCATCCAGGTGTCATTATTTTCCTGGCGAGCGGTAGCAAGCCAGCATATATATATATTTTTGTTTTGACAGCAAGCTAAATTTGTACAGTTTCCGGCGAAGCCGGATTTCTCCATACAATGCTGGCTCGCTATCGCTCGCCAGGATGGGGATAAACGTCTTAACATAGTTGGCTGAATGGGGCCGAATGGATACAAGCCAGAGAAAGACAGAAAAGGAGAGAAAGATAAAAAAAAAAGCAGGTGACCCCCCTTAACGAGTGAAAATTGAGAGAAATCCGTCACACCAACATTACTCTCTGTTCCAAACAAATCCTATTATTTAATTTATTGCTCTATAGCATTATTATGTTATGTTATATTTAATTGTTTGCTCTATAGCATTATTATGTTATGTTATATTTAATTGTTTGCTCTATAGCATTATTATGTTATGTTATATTTAATTGTTTGCTCTATAGCATTATTATGTTATGTTATATTTAATTGTTTGCTCTATAGCATTATTATGTTATATTTTTCCCTGTACATTAATATTTGCTTTGAAAACTTTAATAATATATCTTAGTCCGCTTAGCTTTATATTTTGTAAAATGTTTATAGTTTTCTTTAATGTATATTCTCTTAAAATTAATAATTATATAGCAATGGTAACCCGAATATGATGACATTTACGTCATCGTGTTTTAAAGATAACATTCCTCTCAAAATACAAATAATCAACTGGCGAGTCTTTGAAATAGAGGTTCTTTCCTAAACTTAATTAAAATCATCTCCACTCAAGGGAAGATTCAGGTAACAGGTAAGAGCCAATTAAAACCGTCAAGTTCTTGAGATAGTTATAGAATGAAATACAAGTTCTCATCTAACCTGGGGGTCACCTGTTTTTGTTTTCTCTTTCTCTCCTTTTCTCTCTTTTTCTGGCTTGTATCCATTCGGCCCCATTCAGCCTACTGTTTTAAGCCGTTTATCTCCATCCAGGTGTCGATTTCTTCCTGGCAGCGATAGCGAGCCAGCATTGTATGGAGAAATCCGGCTTCGCCGGAGACATTTTTCTATCGAAAAATTTACAAGTTTATCTTGCTGTCAAAAAAAAAATATATATGTGCTGGCTCGCTATATTATATATAATATATATATACAATATATTATATATAATATATATATATATACAGTATATGATTATATCCACACACACAATCTATCTATTTACGAAGTCCTGACTTTCTAGATTAGTTTAATAGGTGTGTGTCGTCGATGTATCTATGCAACTCTGTATATATAGTTTTCTATATTTCTATCGATGTTTCCTAACTATCTACCCACTAGAATATAGTCCTGACCACCTAGCTTGGTTTAAATATGTGTTCAGTATATATATATATATATATATATATATATATATATATATATATATATATATATATATATATATATCTCTCTCTCTCTCTCTCATAGTCAAATTTGGTTCCTGCTTTCTTAACAATGGATTTCCGAAATGATTTACCCCCCTCCCCACATCTCATCTTCCGTTATGGTCCATTTACTTTTGAGGCAATTTTCACACATTTACTTTCCTATACTTTTTGTTCTACTGTGATTTAGTAATGTTTTGTTTTGTTTTCTGTTGTTTAAGTGTGGAGTTTCTATTCTATGTTTGTTTACTTGTTTTTATATAATTATTTGTGTTTATTGTCATGTCTGTTACTTATATTGTTAATCGTTCGCTCTGTGTGTTTGTTTGCTTATGTTACTCTTCCTTATCTCTCCTCTTCTGCTTCTATTGTTCATTCATGTGCTATACCTTCTTCATTAATGGCTTGTGTTATTGCGATATTATTTATGCATTTCTCCTGAGTTTTACATGTTCGGATTATTCATTGTTATGCTATAGTCTACATGCTTCCTTTACAATGGTTTTCCGAATATTACTCACCTATTCCCCACATTTCATCTTCCGTGATGGTTAATTTCTTCCCATGATTTTCCAACATCTTTAGTTTGTATTTGGTGTGTGTGTGTTTGTGTGTGTGTTTTTTTTAAGGTCTTTGTATTCCCGTCCTTTACATTTTTTTTTTTTTTTTTTTTTTTAAGAGACAATGAACGGAGGAAGGAAAAACACAGATAAAACAAAAAGGTCCATGTGCCTAAAGGCATCCTCCATTCATAAAATGTTTGTAACAACTGGATTTAAACATTTGTTGATTGTAAGTTTGTGGAAAGCAATTCGAGGGAAGTGAATTCCAAAGAGTAGTAGCTCTGGGGATAAATGAATTCTGATAAGCAGAAGTTCTGCATTGTGGAGGAGAAAGTGTAAATTCATGGGCGCTCTCAGCTGCCCTAGTTCTACGGGGAAAGATGTGGAGAGGCGGCACAATTGAAGCAAGTTCCTCGGAACAATTGCTGTGAAAATATCTGTAGAATAATGCAAGGGATGCAACGTTTCTTCGTATGGCTAATGTAGGAAGGTCCTGTGTGATTGCAGGGTTATTGATTAATCTAATAGCTTTATTTTGAATTTTGTCCAACTGCCTCAATGCAACCACTCCACTTCCACCCCACAGAGGTGAACAGTAATCCATCTGAGAGCGCACATGACTTTTATATATTACGGCCAACTGCTCGTCAGTGAAGAATTCTCGAACTCTGTACAGGAGTCCCAGTTTTTTAGAGGCATTCTTAGCAATGCTTCTAACATAATGTGTCCAGCTCAAGTTAGTAGTTAATGTTACACCGAGAATGTCAATACTAGGGGAAGTGGGAATATTTACATCATTAAAAAATATATGGGAGTCAGTGAGATTCTGTCGGTTAGAAAATTGAATGTACTTGGTTTTCTGTGCATTAAAGGAAACTAGATTCTCTTGTCCCCATTCATTAATTCGTTTGTGTTCTCTGCCTGTTTGGTCATAGAAGTTTGTTATGAATGCAATTACGCTTTATGTATTTTATTGCTTGCTGTTATGGCTCTCTTCATTGTTACACACTTGTTGTTAAATAAACTTGTACTGCTGCACACCTGTTGCTTCACACATCTGCTTTTTTAGACGCACACTTACCATTATACACAATTGCCGTCATACATTCCTGTCATGTCATACGTTTGTCGTTTCACGCACCTGTCGTTTCAAACACCTGTCAGTATCACCGTCATCATCACCACTATCACTACCAGCCCACCACTGTCACCACCACCCCACAACGTTTCGCAGATAATAAGACTGACCTTTGTGTACTCATAATAGTATAGATACCCATAAAATCTTTGTTTTCTTTCAAGCTAGATTTCGGTGTCAGAGAAAATAGTGGGTATTTAATGGGTAACAATAATATATGCGAGCGATCTGAATTTGTTCCTCGTAATTATATTTATTATCGATGTCTTCCTACGCTTTCCTATAATTTATTTTAGTATTATTGTATTTATTGTATTTATATTATTAATTGTAATAGCATTAAAGTCGCAGTATTATAGATTACATAAATGATAAATGTGATGAGTTCTGGGGGCGATTTACATCCTTCACTTGATTGGTGTATGTAGTGAAGTTCGGACGTTTGAACTGAAAGTCCTTCATTTGTTTATCCTGCTTAGCTTGGTGATACATTCGGCTAAAACATTTGTGTCAAAGGGTTATTAATCACAATATGGCACAAAATACCGGAATGGAGAATGTGAGAATTCTTTTTGTGGAAGAGATAGAGGAGATCTTGGCGATGGCACCTGGCCTGGGAGGCAGGTTCACCATGGTCCACTTAAACGATATCAATTATAACTATCTCCAAAGAGAACACGGTTTTTTGTTGCTTGAACCGGTTTTAGGAGATAGTCTGCATGGAACCGTGCTTTACCGAGACGTTAATGATTCCTATTTTTACTTTGATAGCCAGCCAGCAGAAACGCCTCGTGAAGTTGCAGAATATTTGACAGCCAAATGTCCTTCAGGGTCATTAATTACTAACGTCATACCCCTTCAGTCTGACATTTTCTTTACCTGCGTGTTCCATTGTCTAAACATTGCAAAATTCATTTGCGACCACCCTAACATTACTGCCAAAGACTTATCTGTTGTATATCCTAGTGATCTCACTGCCGACAATGAGTTGTTTGTACTCTTTAACACTGTCTACCTACTGACAACATTTTCTAACAGTATCCAGTTGATGGATCAGCGTAATCGGGATAGGTTTCCAGATTTTCTGGTTTTGTCGCCCTGTCCCGAGACGACTGTTTCCAGGACGGCGAAAAAGGTCCGGAAAACAAAGGTCAAACGGCTCCAGAATCAAAAGTTCTTCAGGGTCTGAGAGTGAAACAAATTCATGAACTGGCGTCCACCCTTCTCCATCGATATTTTATTATAAGCATCATGTCATAATTTATGCAGCTGACACTTTAATAGTCATTGCATATTGATGCTCATTATATTCTAAACTAGCAGGGGTACCCGGCGTTGCCCGGATAATCACCATCACTACTACCACCACTACTACTACCATATCACCATCAATCATCACAATACTACTACTACCATAATCACCGGCCTCGACCTCCCTGTGCCTCATTAAACGGCGACAAAACATATAAGGTGAATGTAACCCCTTGAGGATTATGACGCGTTTTGACAATATATTCTGGCTATTATTATACGATTTCATTTTAGATTAGGAAGGGTTTGTGGAACTCTGAGGGTTAATTGAGATAGCATTTGCCTTTTTGATGCCCACAGGTCCCTCCAAATTTGTATAGAATCTTCTAGTGATAGCCAGAATGAACCGTCAAAATTCATTATAATCCTCAAGGGGTTCATATCTTTAAGCTAATGGGGTAAATAATCAGTTAAGAGAACAACAGCCTGTGACAATGGGAATAAGGGAGATGGCTGAAAAGTATGAGAGAAAATTATAAAATAAAATAAAACGGTGATGATAAACAAAGGGAGAATAGGAAACGAAGAAAACATACCGAGAAAATGGAGGATAGAAAGATGAATAAGGTATACAAATAAAAGGTATAAGTGAGAATGGAAGAAGAGGAGGATCGGGAAGGAAAGAAGCTTGAAGACCAAGCAGAAGACAGAAATTAAAGGACAAAGGAGAAGCAGGGAAGACAGAGAGAGTAAAGAGGAGAAAATGAAGGAAACAAGTGTATGGTAAATAAATACATAAATGAGAGAGGGAGGAGAGCCTGTAATTTAGAAGGAATTCAGCCTTCGGTCAGGGCAGTTTTCTACCGAAAAATGCACACAATTGAAATGGAGATGAAACCCACTTGTTTACACACACAAATAGTTTCACTCTACACTGCCAGAAAACTAACAGGGTGGATATTATAAGGACTTTCCAAACAAAGGAAAGGGCCTGCATGCTAACACTCTGGAAGGCCTTGGTCCTCCCTAAGCTGGAATACTGCTGCTGGGAACGCCTGGAGGAGCTACGCATATACTCCCTCCAGAGAAGACACAAGTGCTACCTGGCAATTTAAGTGTGGAAGACCCTAGAAGGACTTGTACCGTACATTGCATATTGATGCTCATTATATTCTAAATTCACCAATGATCATAAATAACACATATCGATAATTATAAGGAGAGGGTATTTTCACGCCTTTTTGTTATGATAAGTAGGCCTAATCAGCCTTATAATTATGCTTTTTCCTTATTAGATGCATATGGAAATATTCGTGCCATTTAGGTGTCGATTTGTTCCTGGCGAGCGATAGCAAGTTTGAAATGTACAAATTTATCTTGAAAGGGGGTCTAGGGGGTGTTTTTTTTAAGCTTGATGGAGGTGTAGCGAGGAAACTCGAAAATGAATGTATAAATAAATATAGTGTACACGTATAGACCAAAAAACAAGTACTACCCCCTTAAGGTATTGTAGATGATGTTTGCTTTAGGATCAAAGCATGAGTACATAAAGATCTTATTGGGAATATTATGGACCTTAGAAAGTCTCCCTGAAAGTAAGTTAACAATTTCATAAGTATTACTAACACTGATCATTCTTATGCTGCACAAAATCCTCTAAATATGGATAGAACAAAATTTGATAATGTTGCCAGTACAGAAGGGGTTAAGTTTTTGTTGTTGTCGTTCCCTAAGCTGCCTGGTCGAACAGCCCCGAGTCCCTAAGGAAGGCCATGGCTACGGTCGGGCTTTCCCACAGAGCTCTCAAAGAGTGTAGATTGTGTTGTTGGCGTAAGTGATTGTGTGAAATGCAGTCTTCTAGGATGTGTCTAATGGTATGAGGTGGTGTTTTACAACCCGGGCAGGTGTCGTCGACGTTTTCACACTGTACATCTAGGAGAACCTATGATGGATGATATCGGATGAAAGATAAAATACAGGAAAGGGTTCAGGTAAGTTTGTAATCCTTTCAGTAAAATGGCACCATTTTACTCTTACTCTGTTCAATAATAAACAGTTTTATGCAGTTTAGGAAGGACCCCTAGCACTCCAAGTGGTAAGATCAATCTATTATTAATCTTTTGATTACCACAAATTGTTTCTAATCTTAATAAAATTGTCTAATAATAGCCAGAATGAATGGAGAAAATGCATCATGGTGTACTGAAAGGCATCCGGAAAAACATCTGACTGCACCAAAACTAAATCAGATATATATGTATGTATGTATGTATATATATATATATGTATATGCTCTGGCACTTAGGCTACCCCAGTTTTCATTTTTTTTTTTATTTTTTTTTTTTTTGAGGGGGGAGCGACTCGAGACAGAGCCCAAACAGGGACATCACATCAGAAAAACAAAACACAATATCACGCACATCTAGGTCGTCCAGGAGAAATACCCAGAGACCCAGGCCCATCATTTGGGGTCTCCAGCCAAAGATTCCCAGGTCCCAGATATGTATAATGAAGGAAAATGAGGAGACAAATATTACACTACAAGGTTCCAGGGTAACTATGGTCTATTTGTGTACTGTATAATAAATGTATAATTTTATGGTGCCTTAAGCCGGTATCACACGAGATGATCAAAACATTTCTGACAACATTTCTGGAATATTTGGCACTAATATCGGAAACTAGACTGACGGTAGATGAATTTAGGTAACCGAAATATCTTAAACATTAACCTCATAAGCTGCCAGACCAATGTTAAAGATAAATGTTGAGGGTAAAAGCGCTCGTGTAATAGCGACTTTAGCTGCATTTTACTTCTAACCCTTTGAGGATCATGACGCACTGACACCGGTGACGTAATTTTCATTATATTCTGGCAACTACAGTACTGTATTAGAAAAAAATTATAACTGTTTTGATAGCGTAATGCATAGTCCGCGGAATTTCGATGGGAGTATCCTGGGTTCGAGTCCTTGGAGTGCCACATGTATATGTTGATTTCATTAATTGAGTTTAGATGTGAAGTTGGTTGGTGTAAAACACATAATAATTCAGCTTTTAGAATTATCTATAGTGCAGTAGCTAAAAGGATTAATTGAGATAGTGCTTATCCTTTTAATGGTTAGAGGTACTTCCTAAGCTTAATACTAGTATCTAGAATTTGTCAAAGTACTGTATAATGAAAACGACATCACCGGTACAGAAAGGGTTAAGTTTGTTACTGTTTGAAATTAAAAGTTTATGTTTGTGATTGCACTGCCAGTTTTACTGTATTTTTGTTTATTTATTTATTTATTTATTATTTTCTTTCTTTATTTATTTTTTCCAGATGCCGTAATTCCCGAGAAGGGGTGGCGTTTGTCACGAATTGCTAAGTCAAGTTGTCCGGGCTTGACATCTACCAATAACATTTTGACAGTACGGCCTCGATACGGCCGACGCTCTACTGACTATGCCACGTCTCGCCCCAGTTTGACCGTAAAAGATTCATTAATTGTTGTAGCTGTTAGAGAAGGTAATTTGAAGACTTCGGTATACCCTAAAATGTATTCGCCTCTTCTGTACCGGCGACGTCTTATTTATTTTACTCAAGCTATGTTTAGACGACTTTATGCAGTTTAAGAGGGATCTGTCATAGGAAAATAGGTTAAGTGAGATTGTTCAAAGCTTTTCTTACAGTTTTCTTACAGTAGATCCTCTGGAAAAAGGCAAACTAGGCCTGTGTATCCAGCTCAGTGCCAGTACTTGCACTATTGCGGTCGTTCATTGTGTTGGCGGCGGCGGCAGCAGCAGACGCAACATTTTTACTATTCTGTATTTTTGCTTTATCAAGATTACTTTCAAACTTCCTTATTGATTCGAAATCGACTACATACTGGGGCAGCGCGTTCCACTCATTTACCACTCTATCACAAAATGAGTTCTTTGCCTTTTCAAGCCTATTTCTTTCTTTGTAAATTTTCTTAGAGTGTCCTCTCGTTCTTGTTCCCTCCCGCATCAAGAAGATACCTTCACACACATCCTCATCATACTTTCCTGACACGATCTTAAAAGTCTCTTATCATATCCCCTCTCTTTCTCCTATATGCCAGTGTCGGAAGTCCCAGTGTCCTCAACCTCTGTTCATAGCCCGCATTCTTCAACGTTGGTACTAGCTTGCTAGCTCTCCTCTGCACTTTCTCCACTGCTTCTATATCCGGGATGGATGTAGAGTTCGGGCGTACGGTCGTCATTGTTTACATAGGGCGATCGTCGCGCTCGCACTTACGTTCCCGTCTATTTCGACGCTATATTTTCTGCTATTTGCCCCCTGTCATTACTACATGAATACTAGGTTAGGTTAGGTTAGGTTAGGTTAGGTTAGGTTAAAATACACGGGAACATGATGGGAAAGGTCCGACGCCACTACGCGTAATGTAAACAAAGATGGCAGTACGCCCGGTCACTACATCCTACCCCTATATCCTTTACCATATATGGAGCCCACACCTGGTTCGCATATTCCAGGTGCGGCCTAACCAGCGCTGTATAGAGATTCCTGAATATTTCTTCGTCAAGTGACACAAATGTCCTTATCAGCCCTACAATTCTATTGGCTTTGTTTATCTTTTCCGCTAAATGTTCTGAGAAACGTTACTTATTGTCTATCACTTCTCCTATATCCTTTTCTGCATTCACTTCCTCCATCGCTTCATACATACTGTATCCTACCATGTCTATCTTGCTAGTCCCAATCCGCATGTACTTGCATTTTTTTGGATGAAAAGGCATTAACCAATGTTCAGACCATTCCTTCATGCCCTCCACATCTCCTTGAAGCAAACCCACATCTTCCTTACTCCTCACTCTTCTATACAGCTTAGTGTCATCCGCATACAGGTATATCTCGCTTCCATTGGTTATAACTTCAGGTAAGTCGTTGATAAATATAACGAACAGTAGTGGTCCCAACACAGATCCCTGAGGTACCCCACTTGTAATTTCCCTCCACCCCGAGCCTATTCCATTCACCAGTACCCTCTGTCTCCGATCTTTTAGGAAGGTTTCTATCCATTTCACACATTTCTCCCCTATACTATAGCTTCTAACTTTCTCTATTAACCTTTTATGTGGGACCCTATCGAAGGCCTTCATAAAATCGCAATATACCATGTCTATTACATCACCATCCTCCAGAGTTTGCATCCAATCATCTACCACCTTAATTAGCTGTAGTACCGTCGACCTCCCCGGCAAGAATCCGAACTGTCTCCCACTGAAAAGTTGGTTTGATTTCATATGCTCCATTATTCCTTCTCTAATTACCGTTCAGATGTTTTGTGCTTTTCTTTTTTTCTCTTCTTGGTTATCCTACCTCTTCTTTTTTCTTATTTCCTCTTCATTCTTCTTAAGTCTTTAATTGTTATTTGTATGATTTTTGCGTGGCGATGAAGCGGTCTCTTGATCTTGATAGGGCAAGCCCTATTAACCATGACACGATGTCGGTCAAAGCAACAGTGCAGGGCCTCCCAGGAAGGAGGCACTTCAACTACAATGAGCTTGCCAGGACGTCCACAGACAAATTCTACAAGATTGGCAAGTCATTGCATCCATCACAAAGCGGTTCCTCCAGGTCAACGCTATCGTCTAGTACATTGATGAGGTAATGGTGGCCTACAAGGGGAAGAGGGCTGGTAACCGGAGGCAATTGATATATCAAGACAATACCAGAAAAGTGGCCCATGGGGCTTCAAGCTTTTCTGCGTAGTTAGAGGGATGACTGGTATGGTGAAGGGATGACTGGTATGGTGGAGGGATGACTCTTGCAGAGTTAACTTCAAGGCAAGGTTTTCGTCTCTGAGAAATTGAACCTCTCTCTCCACATCTCCATCCGTTCTTGCAAGGCAAGACAAAGCTGGAAAATATGGCAAGAGGTAGCGCACTCGTTAATTAACATCAGCCATTTCACTAAGTCACCACACTAAAGCCGGTATCACACGAGCACTTTTTCCCTCAACACTGGTCTGGCAGCTTATGAGGTCAACATTTGCAATATTTATGCTACCTAAATTCATCCATCATCAGTCTAGTTTCCGATACCAGTGTAAAATAATCCAGAAATTTTGCCAGAAAAATGTTGACCATCGAATGTTGACTATAAAATCTACCAGCTTTACTTATCACACATTTAAGATAGGCAGTGACAGGTTTTCTACCCTTGCTTGTGTTTACTGTATTATATGTACGATTTTATGTGTTCCACATGTGGTCAAACGGGTTAAGTGAGATAGTTCGAAGCCTTTTCATTGCTGGAGGGCCTTTGTAAACTGAATAAAATCGTCAAATCTAGCTACATTTAGACGATTTTATGCAGCCTAAGAAAAATCTGTAGTAGTAAGAAGGGTTAAGTGAGATAGTTTGAAGCCTGTTCATTGCTGGAGGCCCTTTTTAAGCTGAATAAAATCGTCTAATCTAGCTATAATTAGACTATTTTGTGCAGTTTAAGAAGGATCTGTGGTAGTAGGAAGGGTTAAGTGAGATAGTTCGAAGTCTGTTCATTGCTGGAGGCCCTTTTTAAGCTGAATAAAATCGTCTATCTAGCTATATTTAGACGATTTTGTGAAGTTTAAGAAGGATCTGTGGTAGTAGTAAAAAGGGTTCAGTGAGATAGTTCGAAGCCTGTTAATTGCTGGAGGTCCTTTGTAAACTGAATAAAATCGTCTAATAGTTGCCAGCATACAATTATAGTTAGACGATTTTATGCAGCTTAAGAAGGATCTGTAGTAGTAAATTTGGGTTAAGTGGGATAGTTCGAAGCCTATTCATTGCTAGAGACCCCTTTTAAACCTCATAAAATCGTCTAAACATAGCTAGATTAGACGATTTTATTCAGTTTACAAAGGGTCTCCAGCAATGAAAAGGCTTCGAACTACCTCACTTAACCCTTTTTACTACCACAGATCCTTCTTAAACCGCATAAAATCGTCTAAATATAGCTAGACTAGACGATTTTATTCAGTTTACAAAGGGCCTCAAGCAATGTTTAGGCTTCGAACTATCTCACTTTTACTACCACAGATCCTTCTTAAACCGCACAAAATCGTCTAAATATAGCTAGACAAAAAGTTAAAAAGACGTTGCCGGTACAGGGGTTAAATTAATATTAACTAACACAACTATAGCTTTCTGACGCCCATACAACCTTCCTAAGCTGCATAAAAGTATCTAACCATTACTGAAATTAAATATTTCGCTAATTCATGGCCTAATAATCTTATATAGGCCTAACCATATATAGGCTAATCTTACATAACCTTGTGTTGATAGCTTAACTCCTGTACGATCGCGCTAATTTGCCATGTCTCAGCTGGCATTACGTTTGGCTTGCTCTGTGCTGTATTAATGTCTGTCAGATGTTGAAAAGGGTGGGTAAGTGTAGGAACATGTTTGTATATCTCACTCCATATGAAGAAATGAAGCTTAGCTATTGTTGATACCAATTATTGGTCAAAACATAGGCCTACTTGGTGCCGAGACATCACTTATTAGCGCGACTGTACCGGTGACGTCTTTCTCAATTAATTCTAGCCATATTTAGAAGATTTTGTGCAGTTTAAGAAGGATCTGTGGTAGTAAGAAGGGTTAAATGCGATAGTTCAAAGCCTGTTAATTGCTAGCGGACCTTTTTAAACTGAATATAATCGTGTAATAGGGTCCATAATAATGTGAAAGGGCCGTCACCGGTACAGTACAGAAGGGGTTAATGATTAGTGCGCTGAATTTTGGTGTGAGTATCCTAGGTTCGACTCCATGGAGTACCACATGTATTAATTAATGTGATTGCTTTCATTAACCCGTACTGTAGGCTACCGGCGACGTCTTTTTAATTTTATTCTGGCGACTACTAGTTAATTGTTCTCAGTTTAGGAAGGATCTCTAGCAATTATAAGGCTTGGAACTATCTCAGTCGACCCTTTTAACTACCACAGATATTTCCTAAACTGCAGATAATCGTCTAATTATAGCTAGACCAAAATATAACAGACGTCACTGGTACAGAAAGTCTTAATTAGGTAGCCTATATTTGTAAGTTAATTGGTGGGGTGGCGATGATATGATAATATGCTAAACATGAGGGAGAATGGGGTCCAGAAAAGCGAGTATTAAAGGGACAGGGGGGACTGAGTACTTAGGGGGGGGGGGGGAGAGGAGGAAGGAAGGGGAGGAACGGAACAACGAAAGAATGCCCATATAAGGCAACGGGAGAGAAAGAGGAGGAGGAGGGATTGGGACGACTGAACAAAGAGAGAGAGAGAGTATCCTGTCAGGGGTGGGGTGATTTAAACGAAAAGCCCGCGCTAAATCTTGTATCCTGTTGGGCGGGGAGGGGGGTGGCGGCGGGAAGAGGAGAGTGGCTCGACCAATGAGAGAGCGCTACGTCATTACCCATCAGCCAATCAGGAGCTCACCGACTCTACTAGGACGGGCAGGTGAGTTGGGTCTTTTCTAGCTGGACTCCATAACGACGTGACGTAAGTGTTTTAGTTCCCGATAAGGTTATATTTTATGATTTCCTACTCGAGGGACTTCTTATCTTTTTATCGGACTGTATTATGTATTTACGGTGTGTTTGCTTAATCCAGGATCATAATAGCCCGTGAAGTCTTCTCGTATGTGTCCGCGATTTTGATGAGGTTATTTAATTATTTTATACTCGAGGGACATCATTTTCACTTGATGTGCTTGTTCCATATTTATCGATCGTTATTTTCACCATCCCAGCACTTGTCATTCATCAACGTGCTCAATTAATCAGCTAAGTCTATCTATATTCACTAGTGGCCATCAAATATATGTAACTAGGCTATTATAAGAACTCGTGAATTTACATATGGTGAGAAGGTACACTAGTTTCTCCATAGGCTAACAATGGCCGTCGACATCACCTTCCCCTGTTGTGCCATCTTTACCATCCTAGCACGTACCTGTCTTTCATGAACATGCTCCATTAACCAGCTAAGTCTATCTATATTCACTGGTTGTTATTTAAAACATATTTAGACTATTATACAGCTTGTGAATTTAAAAAAAAAAAAAATAGACTATACGAGGCTTCTCCTTAGGGCCTAGGCTAATAATGAAACTCGCTTTACTGTCTTCAGAAAACTAAAATGGAATGTGCCTGGGTAAATATATAGAAATATACCAATATCCACTATACGATCGTAAGTCGACCCTCTGAAGTCTTATTTTACATTAACTTTCAATGGTTTAACTATTTTGGTTTAATAATCCAAAATAATTTCCTTAAGTCCTATTTTTACGTATGTGGCCGCGATATAGATAGGGGTATTTAATTATTTCATACTCGAGGGATCTTTAAAGGAGCTTCTATTCTTGACTTTATTCTTGATTTACGGTGTGCTGGCTTGATAATCCAGACTAATATCCTCTTTTAAAGTCCGATTTTAAACGCATGTGTCCGCTATTTTGATGGGGTTATTTAATTTTATACTCTGGACTTTTTAATCCTCCGCTGAAGGCCTATTTTAACTTATATGTGCGCGTTCTTTATATGGTTAATTTATACTAGAGGGAATATTTTTTCGGAAAGCGGGTATTCCTGAAGTTCTCGACTTGCGGTGTGCTCGCTTAAATAATTAGGCCTAAGTTTGATCACCTGAAGTGATATGTTAACTTATTACTGCAACTATCCGAGTGTCTAGAAGGTAATTAGTTCTTGAATACGTATAAAGTACTATGTGACATTTTAATGAATGACCTGTGGATTAAGAATTATTGCGCAAGTCGAAGCGTCATTTGTTTACCGAGTTGACGTTCGAAGATGTTTACCTATAAAGGGCCTCACTCCTCCAACGCCAGCCAAGCGGCCATTACCTCCACCTGTTACACCATATCTGATTCATCGATCTACATTCTCCTAGCACCTGTCATTAATCAACATGCGCCATTAATCAGCTAAGTCCATTTATTTCACTAGTGGCTATGCAAACATATGTAACGATTATAAGAACCCGTGAATTTATATATGGCGAGACCGTACCATGGAGGTATGGACCGTACACTATTTTCTCCATAGGCTAACAATGGCCGTCTCTATCACCTCCCCTGTTGTGCCATATTTACCATCCTAGCACCTGTCTTTCATCAACATGCTTCATAAACCAGCTAAGTCTATATATATTCACTGGTGGCCATTCAATTATATGTAGACTATTATAGAGCATGTTCAGTAACCAAGTGGTGAGCACGCTCGCGTGTGAATCTGAAAGACCCGGGATCGAATCCCTGCCACGGCGCACATTTAGTGGGTGCGGTAGTACGTCCTAGCATGTTGCACATGCTTGCACCCAGTCAGGGGACATCCTGACGACGTATACAGACAAAACACACATACCAAAGCCACTCCAACACCTTCCTTTCTCTCCAACACCCCTTCTCCCCTCTCAACACACTTCTGAGCTATTGCCGATAAAAATGGCATGTTCAGTCCTGTAAAGAATCGTAAGATTCAGAGTCTTAAAGATTCCAGGACGAGCTCATCAGCGGCGGATCCCCAGATCGACCGTGGTGATTGTCACCTAAACATCTACAAAACAAAAACAAATATAAAAGGCCAGATTAATTATTTCATACTCGAGGGATCTTTAAAGGGGCTTCTATTCTTGACTTTATTCTTGATTTACGGTGTGGTGGCTTGATAATCCAGACTAATATCCTCTTAAAGTCCGATTTTAACATGTGTCCGCTATTTTGATGGGGTTATTTAATTTTATACTCGGGACTTTTTAATTCTCTGCTGAAGGCCAATTTTTAACTTCTATGTGCGCGTTCTTTATAGGGTTAATTTATACTAGAGAATATTTTTTCGGAAAGCGGGTGTTCCTGAAGTTCTCGACTTGGGGTGTGCTCGCTTAAATAATAATTAAGTTTGATCACCTGAAGTGATATGTTAATAAACTTATTACTGAAACTATCAGTGTCTAGAAGGTAATTAGTTCTTGAATAGGTATAAAGTACTTTGACATTTTAATTAATGTAATCTGGCTCAAGAATTATTGCGCATGTCGAAGTTTATTTGTTTACCGAGTTGACGTTCGAAGAAGTTTACCTATAAAGGGCCTCACTCCAACGCCAGCCAAGCGACGATTACCTCCACCTGTTACACCATATTTTCATCGCTGTACATCTTCATCATCCTAGCACCTGTCATTAATCAACATGCGCCATTAATCAGCTAAGTCAATCTATTTCACTAGTGGCCATGCAAACAAGTGTAAAGATTATATGAACCCGTGAATTTACATATGGCGAGACGGTACATTAGTTTCTCCATAGGCTAACAATGGCCGTCGACATTACCTTCACCTGTTGTGCCATATTTACCATCCTAGCACCTGTCTTTCATCAAACCTGCTCCATTAACCAGCTAAGTCTATATATATTCACTGGTGGCCATTATTATAGAGCCCGGTAAGTAACATATAAAAGGCCAGACGATACAAGACTTCTCCTTAATAGGCTAGCCTAGCCTAGCCTAGCCTTTTTTTTTTTTTTTTTTTTTTCTCTTTCTCTTTCTCTCCAAACCGGTATAGTTATTGACTAGGCCTAGGTAATTTAATTTGTTTTAAATTTCTTGCATTTCATAGTTTTATAGGCTAGCCTAGCCTATGTATTTGTTTTGTTACCCGGCCTCCCAGAGCCATCAATATTTAAATGTTTTGCCCCCTCAACCCATCCTGTATCCAATGGCAACACTCTAATGCAATGATCCTTGCTATATAAAATTCCTAAATTAATATATTTACGGAGGCCCATTTCCCATTTTTAAATTTGTTTCTGGGGTCGGCAGACTCGAGACGGAGCCCGAATAGGGAAAACAGCAATGGCACTTCAAATGCAACTTGAAAATTTATTATTAATCTTAATATATTTTGTATTCGTCATTGCTTAAAAAGTATTTGGATTAAGTAATTGGGACTAGATTGAAATTAAGTCTAAAAGAGATTATGGTTAAATTGACTTCTTTTGATCTGTTGGTGGTGTAGTGGTTTTGTTCTGGGTGTGGTGTCCCGGGTTCGATTCCGGGGAGGACCAAATGCTTTCATTAGTTTATTAACCTTCTCAGACATGTGACGCAATTTTGAGCTTATTAGGGATACTTTAAAGCCTTTATCATCAGGGGTATTTAGAAACCTTTAGTTTAGTTACTTCAACCTCTGCAGTTGTCTTTGAGTTAGCTGTGGGCAGAAAACTAATTTTACAGTTAATTATAAGAGAACTATTTCTTATTGCTAATCTGGCAACCTCTGAGTCAAATGAGTCTGAAGGGGTTAAAGTACATTGGGGTTTGTAATTGATCAAGTTAAGAATTAAGAACAGTGTTACTTATATATTTTTCCACCACAACTGTATTTTGACAATTTTGTTTACTAAACTTTGGTGTGTACAGCTCTAACTTTATTACTTTATAGTCCGAAATTGCTAGTAGTTTATTACTGTTCTATTAATTATTTTTTTATTAGTATTTATTATTTCACATATATGGTTTCATTAATTTCATTGGAGGTGTTGGGTGGTGTAGTGAAATTATAAAAAAAACAGATTTGTAATTTACCACTACTTGCTCCCAGCAGTGAAGGAGAGACGATGCTACACCATGGATGTGTCTGAAACCCTGGTACCGGTACAATCTTGTGTGAGGTCCTTCACAAGCCGATCAAAGTTGGACAATCTTCACACTTCCACCAGGTAAGTTATATTTAATGCTAGTTTAATTGTGTATATAATGAAAACTCTTACAAACTTTATTTATATTAATTTTTATTTTTTTATTTTTTTTGTCATTGGTAAACTATTTATGCTAGTTTGTGTATTAAAATTTAAAACTTGCCAACCAAAACTAATCAAAATATGAGAGCCTACAAACTGTAATTATTATTTGTATTTACCCCATTCCCCACTTTTCACATTATTTGATTTTAGATTTTTATGTATATATTTTTTATTCTTTTTTTTTAAATATATATTTTAGGTCTGAATTTTGAGCAGTCTGTTTTATCTATCGTAATCGATTAGTTGCATTGTTTACTAGCCGTCAAAGTTTGAGAATGTAGATGCGTATTAAGATATAGTAGTATAGTATATATCAGTATGTAAGGCATTAACCTAACAAACTTAGACATATAGTTTGTTTTCAGCTGACGGCAAATATAATCCTTTAGTAGAAAATGTTGATACTGTACAGTACTTATTGATAAATATCTTGCAAAGTGTTCATACTTGACTAAATTTAATTAAACAAACTTTCATAATAGCAAAGTATTTAAGATATAAAACTTTAAAACTAACTCAAAATTTACTTTTGAAACTTGTAACTACTCTTTAAGATTAAACGTCGAAACTATGACTCGCTTAACAAAATATGTGGAAAAATTAATTTACATTAATCGGAAATTAAACTTTGAAAAAAATTTAGTCGGCTGGAAAGAACTTTAGTACAGTGCGTTGGATACCAAAGTAACCCTTCCCTACCAGCTAGTATGTATCCCATGTACCGGTACCGTACATGGGATACAAACCTAACTCTTCCTTATTAGCTGGTACGTAACCTTGGTATCCAGTACATACTGTACACGTGGCTTTAGTATGTGGGAAAAGACTAACCTTGGCTTAACACGTAGTATTCGCGTACCATGTAGTATCTGTAGTATGTGGAATAAAAACTAGCCTTGGCTTAACATGTAGTATCGCTTACCATGTAGTATCTGTAGTATGTGGGATAAAACTAACCATTTTAGACTAACCTTGGCGTAACCTGTAGTATCCGCTTACCATGCATCTGTAGTATGTAGGATAAAACTGTAATCCTTAACCAACCTTTTTATATATTACTTCTTGCGCATCTCCCGAATCAAAGTTATGTGCAGGTAGTATATAATGCAACTAATCTATTGGTCGATAAAATGGACCGCTTGAAACCCGGACATAATACTATCCTATTTGGGTTTTTTTAAGTCTGCTTGAATAATAAATATATATTCTATTTACTCCGGCCCATTCCATAATGTTTCTAATTTTTGTAGCTTTTTTCCATTTTTCTATTTTGTTTATTTTATTTGTTTAACCCGTACAGCCCCAGCGACGCGTCGGCGATGTATGTAACGCACAGCCCCAGAGACGCGCCTGGCGCGTCACCCTAATTGCGCCGACCGTAACCTCCGGTGTAGCCACTCAAGAGGGCTCAGATTTGTATGGGAACTGTGTACGTATCCCACGCAACAGTGACGATGGTTGAAAACTCAAAGTCCACGTGCGTGAGCGCGCAATAACCTGTTTTTTTGGGGTAATTGCCTTCAATTTTTTACTCTTGTAAAATACATTTTCGGGGGCTCTGTAGGACCATTCTTTAAGCTTTTTGAGCGGTTTTTAGTGGTTTTTCCTTCATTCCTAACCCATTCGCTATTGTTTCTGGAATAAAACCATATTTTGAAAACCGGCCGGGTTCTGGTGAACAAACCTTACAAAACTAGCCGGGGCTCCAGTTAAGTAAAAAGTGTGTGGGGAATGGGTTAAGTGCGCGAGGTCTATCTGTTGCCAGATTCCCTGATCCCGAAGAGGTGGCCCCGAACGAATTATGTACTAGTCTTGTCAGCCGGCTCTTCTCCGGGTGGTGTGTTGGCAGAGACTTGTGTTGTCTGACTCTGCCCATCAAGTGGTGCATCCTCAAATTGTAAGTTGTCTATATTTATTTGTCCACTTTCAGTTGAAAAAACTCCTTGGTTGATATATTTCGGTTTAGGCTATATAAATTTTATTTATTTTTCCTTGCTAACTCTAAAGCTTTAAATTCCCAAGACTCCCTTAGAGGTGAACTTGTGCAGTTTTCATTAGAAAAATGCTACCTTGAAGCAGGTTCCTAAATTGCGGGGTCGCTATCGCACTAAAGTTCTCAAGAGTCGCTGTACTTCTGGGCGGAAACCTTTAAATCTAAAGTAATGGAGCTAAACATTAGGGAGAAGAGTAGAGATTTGTTTTTATTATTGTACGGTTTTTTATTTTTAGTACCGGTATAATTTTTACTCTTGGCAGTGAAGTGAAGATTTACTGCATAATCAGAGTGTAGGAGAAGCTGGTACCCTAGAGTGTTTTGAGATCCTGGTCGCTGTCCTCTGTGATGGACTCTCCCTGTGTGTGGACGCTGCTGCCCTGTGTGTGTGTGGGTGGACGCTGCTGCCCTGTGTGTGTGGGTGGACGCTGCTGCCCTGTGTGTGTGGGTGGACGCTGCTGCCCTGTGTGTGTGGGTTGACGCTGCTGCCCTGTGTGTGTGTGGGTTGACGCTGCTGCCCTGTGTGTGTGTGGGTGGACGCTGCTGCCCTGTGTGGACGCTGCTGCCCTGTGTGTGTGTGGGTGGACGCTGCTGCCCTGTGTGTGTGTGGGTGGACGCTGCTGCCCTGTGTGTGTGGGTGGACGCTGCTGCCCTGTGTGTGTGTGTGGGTGGACGCTGCTGCCCTGTGTGTGTGGGTGGACGCTGCTGCCCTGTGTGTGTGGGTGGACGCTGCTGCCCTGTGTGTGTGGGTGGACGCTGCTGCCCTGTGTGTGTGGGTGGACGCTGCTGCCCTGTGTGTGTGGGTGGACGCTGCTGCCCTGTGTGTGTGTGGGTTGACGCTGCTGCCCTGTGTGTGTGTGGGTGGACGCTGCTGCCCTGTGTGTGTGTGGGTGGACGCTGCTGCCCTGTGTGTGTGTGGGTGGACGCTGCTGCCCTGTGTGTGTGGGTGGATGCTGCTGCCCTGTGTGTGTGGGTGGACGCTGCTGCCCTGTGTGTGTGGGTGGACGCTGCTGCCCTGTGTGTGTGGGTGGACGCTGCTGCCCTGTGTGTGTGGGTGGACGCTGCTGCCCTGTGTGTGTGGGTGGACGCTGCTGCCCTGTGTGTGTGGGTGGACGCTGCTGCCCTGTGTGTGTGTGTGGGTGGACGCTGCTGCCCTGTGTTGGATGCAGCCGTTGGCCTTTCAGGGGAAAGTGGTGCACCCTCGAGTTGTAAGTTCTCCATTTGTAGTTTTCCACTTTCTGTTAAAAAAACTAAAGTTTGTCGATATTTCTGGAAGACCGTTGTATAAAGTTTCTTATAGTTTGTAGGTGACTAAAGACAGTACAGTACTGATATAATTTTTACTCCTGCCAGAGATGATGGATACTGCGCCATCTGCCTGTGGACTCTGCCCCGTGTTGTACAGGTTTAAATTTAAGGTATTTTTGTGTATATATGACTATCTAAACTTAAAGTGAAATGTTTCTTGGTAAATTTAAGGTATTTTTGTATAATTATATGACATCAAAACTTACAAACTGAAATAATTCTTGGTAAATTTGTATTGTCTGTTTTAACTTTTAAGCAGTCTATTTTATGTACCCTAATAGATTAGCTCCATTGGAATCTGCCCCTTGTGATGGATTCTGACTGCCCAGTGTTGTACAGGTTAGAATTTAAACTATTTTTGTGTATATGACTATATAAATTAAAATGTAAAACTTGCAAACTAAACAAACCAAAATTGGGACAAGGACAATATAAAGTCAAATTAAATTATCAAAATCGCTATGTGGAAACAACGCTTACTAAAATGAAAATTATTAAATAAAAGAACACAATCCACCACATAGGGTGTACATCACTACATGAGCAAGTTAATCTGTTTCCCAAGCAAACCAATCGCACATATAACTACGCACTATCGTCACGTTAAAGGAAGTAGTCAAGTTTGGGAAGTCCGGGACGTTCTGGCAAATTTTACTAAACTCTGCATGAATAAAGAAACTACATGTTAAATGTCAAAATATTATTTAAAATCAAATTTGCAACATGACAAGACATTAACAATAGTAAAAAATACAAATATTGATAAGATATCTATACGATTACAAAATAATATATAAAATACAGTACAGCACTCACTAACGATAGTGCTATCGGGTAGGTACCTGTAAGCATAGCATGCCTCAAACTTCAAACTGAAATAATTCTTGATAAATTTAAGCTATATTTGTGTATATGAATATCAAAACCTGTAAACTGAAATAGTTCTTGGTAAATTTGTCTAGTCTGTTTTTGTAACATAAGTAGGGATTGAGCCTGAGCATATTATACACACATACATACAAGCGGTCCATTTTATCTACCGTAGGAGTGTGTATAGCGTAATGCATAAATGTGCGGAAATTTGGTGTGAATATCCTAGGTTAGTCCTTGGAATACCACATGTATAAATTACTTCTATTAATTTCACTAGTTAGGTTTAATTCTAAATTAGAGTTTGTGAGAATTTGTTTTTATTTTAAGCGGTCCATTTTATCTACCATAATAGATGTCCATTGTTTACTACCTTACCAAGTTTTCATTCCTGAGAGAGATGCGTCAAAAGATCTATTATAGAAAGCTACTAACACTAACCACATAATCTAACTACCTAACCTATATATGTAGTTTGGTTTTCTTTCGGCTGACAGTAAATCTAATTAATCCATTGAAAAAGTTTGATCATGGATAAATCTGAAACTGTTTGTCCATGAAATTGTAAGCTTTTCATAATTGGTAACCTATTTCAATAAAGTCTAGTCACCAAATAATGAAGATGGATATATAAATTTACTGTCGGCTGGAAACTCACTTACCTAACGTATGTGTAGGCCACCTATACAGTACTCTTATTTTTTCCCAGCTGATCGTAAATTGAATCCTTTAACATCAGATTTCATGATTCTTACTAGACAAATCTGATACTGCTATGTCTGAGAGTCCTATTATTGCCAAGTTTTCATAATTAGCAACTTATTTTGCCACAAAATCATGATAATAAAGTAGTAATCAGAATGGAGAGATTGCAATTTAGTATCTGCTGGAAAAAAATAGAGTATAGTGTGTTGGATAAAACTAACACTTACCTACCACCTATACCATGTTCCAAATAAGTCGGCTAAAACTGTAACTAACCTATAATTCCCCCAAAGACTATAGTAATTGGGCTAATATATCTACCATTTGGGGAGGGTCAAAGGGAGGGCATATGTGTAGATATTGACAGCCCATTTGCTCTAGTCTTTTTTTTATTTTGACCTTGGGATTTTTTTGATTTCTCTAGTTAGACCTTGGTATTCACGATGTCCGACCTACCTACTTTGAACATGGTATAGTACATGGGATGAGTACCTAGTATGTAGTGGTGGTGCTAGTACTGTACTGTACTGTACTGTATTTTGGATATGACTAACCTTCGTAGTATGTGGGATAAAATGCTAACCTTTGTAGATCTCTTTTACGCATCTCTCACATTTTTGTAAACCATATCCTTTAGTGTTAATTTTTTAAGTGCGCGGAATTAGTTAGTCCTTGGAGTGGCACATGTATTTGTTGATTTAATTGAGTTTAAAAGTAAAATTAGTTGGTGACAAAAATATGAATTCCTAGTTATGGATTCCAGAGTCTTCAAACAAAATTACTTGTTTCCCAGGCTGTCTGACCGAACAGCCCCGAGGTCCCGAGCAAGACTAAGGCCATAACCGAGCGCCCCCACGAACCTTACCTGCTTACCACAAAAAAGCCAAGGTGACCGAAGCCGTTCCCAGGCGAGGAGCAGAGGAGGGTGCGGAAGCGCCCGGGATACCGAAGCCCCACCCAAGGCCCTGTGGTTCGAGGAGCTGAGGAGGGTGCGGAAGCGCCCCGGATACCGAAGCCCCACCTAAGGCCTTGTGGTTAGAGGAGCTGAGGAGGGTGCGGAAGTGCCCGGGATACCAAAGCCCCACCCAAGGCCCTGTGCTTCTGGGTAAGTTATTTTTAGTGTGATTATATATACATGGATAATTGTTCTAAATTTTGTTTGGAAGTGGAAAAAATTACAAACCTTTAGAGTTTATCTATATCTATCTATCTATCTATTGCCTGACGCCGTGATCCCCGAAGGGGTGGCCACGAACGAACCGCCCCCATGCACCTCTGTCCCCAGTCAGTCGACGCCCCTCCCCCCAACCAGCACCACCTTCGTTCATGTACTTCCTCACTCCATCCTTCCACCTCATATTCGGTCTACCTCTCCCCCTCTGTCCCTCCACCTCGCTCTCATACACCCTCTTAGTCATTCTCTCGCTTTCCATACGTTCCATATGGCCGAACCATCTCAAGTTGTTCCTTTTCACACTTTCCAGCACATCTACCTCCACACCACACCTCCTTCTTACTTCCTCATTAGTCTGTCTATCCCTCCATGTAACTCCGCACGCACTCCTTAAGTAATTCATTTCCACTGCTCTCGCTCTTGGTCTGAGTCTCTCAACCAACGTCCATGCTTCGCTTCCGTATGTCAGTGTCGGGATTACCACACTGTCATGCAAGGACTTCTTCACTTCCTACTGACCACCCTATTTCTTGTTACTGCTTTAGCGTTCCTACAACCCTCTTCCCCTCTCTCGCACTTCATCCATAGTCCCATCTTTACTCAACACACTGCCCAGATAAAAGAGTTGACGATCTCCATAGCCTGACCGTTCAGCTTCACCTCACACTCTGTGACTTCACCCTCGAAGACCATAACCTTTGCTTCCCCGTATTTACCTTCAAATTTTTTCGCACACTGTTCCAACTCATTTACTAGACCCTGCAACTCCATTCACTCATCAGAACTGTATCATCCGCAAAACAGCACGGTAGCTTCCACTCAATTCCCTTTCATACACCAACATCCACTGCTCTTGATAGTATTTCTTTCATACTCCATCCATATATACAGTAAACACCACGGGGACATCACACCCCTGTTTCAAACCAACATTCAGGTCAAAGAACTCGCTCTGCTCACTTCCACACGTACTGCCGCCTTTGCACCCTCATACATGCTCTTCACTGCTTTCAGCAACTTGCCCTCTACTCCGTATATTCTAAGTACTTTCCACAAACCTTCTCTATCCACTCTGTCATAGGCCTTCTCCAAGTCCATAAAGGCAACATACACCTTTTGTTTCTTCTCCAGATACTTCTCCACAACACAATTCAGGGTAAAAATCTGATCTACACATCCTCTTCCCTTCCTAAAACCTCCCTGCTCGTCGCCTATCCATTTCTCCGTTCTCACTCTCTCAATCACTACCCTACTGTATACCTTCCCTACTACGCTTAGAAGACATATTCCTCGGTGGTTACCACACACTCCTCTTTAGAGTTTATTTTGTTAGTTATAAAAACAAAATTACTATACTCGGTTTCATTTAATCAGACCGTAAATTGAATGCCTTAGCAGCTGGTTTCTCTATACTTAATGGGAAAATATATTGCAACTATGTCTTTGCATCATATTAATACCAAGTATATATAATTAGCACTATATTTAACTGTAAAATCTTCAAAATAAGTTAAATCTTTATGGTAAATTTGCAATTTAGCCTGTTTCAAAGAATTGACTAGTTTAACAGTTTCTTTCCCTGTGCTGTTGGTGGGACTGTGGCCTGGACTCGAACCTCGGTGACTGATCTGAAACGCAGGAGCTTGTTGCGGCGTTGGTCAGCATGGCCGCCTGGGATTCCCTGGCCTGGTGGTGGATGCAGAGTTGTGGCCTGATGGACGCAGTGTTGTGGTGCGTGGAGTTGTGTGGTGGTGGACGCAGAATTTTGGCCTGGTGTGGTGGTGGACGCAGAATTTTGGCCTGGTGTGGTGGTGGACGCAGAATTTTGGCCTGGTGTGGTGGTGGACGCAGAGTTTTGGCCCGATTATGTGTGGTGGATGCAGTGGTGGTGTGGTGGACGCGCAGTTGTGTGTGTTGGACGTAGTTATGGCCTGATGTGGATGGAGAATCAATGATGGTGACTGACTATTGATGGGCCATTGATGACTAATATTCTGTTGGTATTTATAGGCGTTTGGCATTTTCTTTAATTAAAATATATATCTACATACCAATTTAGAGTTTTGTTAATTTCGAAAGTATAAAATTATATTAAAAAGTTAATTGGTGGGTTGGTGGTGTGAATTTCTAAGTGTACATTCCAGTCTTCAAACCGTATGACTAGTTTAACACCCTGTTCTTTCTTGCCCCTGTCCTGTTGGGATGAGTGTGGTCTGGACTCGAACCTCCGTGACTGATCTGAAACCCTCTTGCGGCGTTGGTCGGACTGGTGGTGGACTTGGTTGTGGTGTGGTGGATGCAGTGGAGTAGTGGTGGATGCAGAGTTGTGGCCTGATGATTCTGATGGAGCGTGTGTGATATTGGCGGACGTTAGGATGGATGAGGGCACCAAAGAAAGCGACCCTGATGAACCACTCTACACTACTAATATTCGGTTAGTGTTTTGAGATGTTTGGTATTTGAAACTTAAAAAGAAATGTGGCCTAAAATTAATGTAGGGACAAATATAATGCACAATAAAAGCTTAGCATAGGAAATGGCATATAATCCATGAAAGAAACTTAATTTTTGTACTCTTATTCCAGAGCACGAGGACTTTGGCAGATCATAACTTCAATTGACGAGAGGCAGTGGTGTGTGTGTGTGTGTGTGGACGCTGCTGCCCTGTGTGTGTGTGGACGCTGCTGCCCTGTGTGTGTGTGGACGCTGCTGCCCTGTGTGTGTGTGTGGACGCTGCTGCCCTGTGTGTGTGTGGACGCTGCTGCCCTGTGTGTGTGTGTGTGTGTGGACTCTGCTGCCCTGTGTTGGACGCAGCCGTTGGCTTTTCAGGGGAAAGTGGTGCACCCTCGATTTGTAAGTTATCCGTTTGTAGTTTTCCACTTTCTGTTCAAAAAAATTAAAGTTTGTCGATATTTCTGGAAGACTGTTGTATAAAGTTTCTTATAGTTTGTAGGCAACTAAAGACTGTACTGATATAAGTTTTACTCCTGGCAGAGATGATGGATACTGCGCCATCTGCCTGTGGACTCTGCCCCGTGTTGTACAGGTTTAAATTTAAGCTATTTTTGTGTATATATGACTATCTAAACTTAAAGTGAAATGTTTCTTGGTAAATTTAAGGTATTTTTGTATAATTATATGACTTATCAAAACTTACAAACTGAAATAATTCTTGGTAAATTTGTATTGTCTGTTTTAACTTTTAAGCAGTCTATTTTATGTACCCTAATAGATTAGCTCCATTGGACTCTGCCCCTTGTGATGGATTCTGACTGCCCAGTGTTGTACAGGTTAGAATTTAAACTATTTTTGTGTATATGACTATATAAACTTCAAACTGAAATAATTCTTGATAAATTTAAGCTATATTTGTGTATATGAATATCAAAACCTGTAAACTGAAATAGTTCTTGGTAAATTTGTCTAGTCTGTTTTTGTAACATAAGTAGGGATTGGGCCTGAGCATATTATACACACATACATACAAGCGGTCCATTTTATCTACCGTAAGAGTGTGTATAGCGTAATGCATAAATGTGCGGAATTTTGGTGTGAATATCCTAGGTTAGAGTCCTTGGAATACTACATGTATAAATTACTTATATTAATTTCACTAGTTAGGTTTAATTCTAAATTAGAGTTTGAGAATTTGTTTATTTTAAGCGGTCCATTTTATCTACCATAATAGATTTCCATTGTTTAGTACCTTACCAAGTTTTCATTCCTGAGAGAGATGCGTAAAAAGATCTATTATAGAAAGCTACTAACCCTAACCACCTAACCTAGATATGTAGTTTGGTTTTCTTTCGGCTGACCGTAAATGCAATCCATTGAAAAAGTTTGATCATGGATAAATCTGAAACTGTTTGTCCATGAAATTGTAAGCTTTTCATAATTGGTAACCTATTTCAATAAAGTCTTAGTCACCAAATAATGAAGATGGATATATAAATTTACTGTCGGCTGGAAACCCACTTACCTAACATATGTGTAGGCCACCTATACTCTTATTTTTTCCCAGCTGATCGTAAATTGAATAATTTAACATCAGATTTCATGATTCTTAGTAGACCAATCTGATACTGCTATGTCTGAGAGTCCTATTATTGCCAAGTTTTCATAATTAGCAACTTATTTTGCCACAAAATCATGATAATAAAGTAGTAATCAGAATGGAGAGATGGCAATTTAGTATCGGCTGGAAAAAAATAAGAGTATAGTGTGTTGGATAAAACTAACACTTACCTACCACCTATACCATGTTCCAAATAAGTCGGCAAAAACTGTAACTAACCTATAATTCCCCCAAAGACTATAGTAATTGGGCTAATATATCTACCATTTGGGGAGGGTCAAAGGGAGGGCATATGTGTAGATATTGACAGCCCATTTGCTCTAGTCTTTTTTTATTTTGACCTTGGGATTTTTTTTTCTCTCTTTAAGACCTTGGGATTTTTTTTTTTTCTCGTTAGACCTTGGGATTTTTTGGTATCTCTCTAGTTAGACCTTGGTATTCACGAAGTCCGACCTACCTACTTTGAACATGGTATAGTACACGGGATGAGTACCTAGTATGTAGTGGTGGTGCTAGTACTGTACTGTACTGTACTGTATTTTGGATATGACTAACCATCGTAGTATGTGGGATAAAATGCTAACCTTTGTAGATCTCTTTTACGCATCTCTCACATTTTTGTAAACTATATCCTTTAGTGTTATTTTTTTTAAGTGCGCGGAATTAGTTAGTCCTTGGAGTGGCACATGTATTTGTTGATTTAATTGAGTTTAAAAGTAAAATTGGTTGGTGAAAAAAATATAAATTCCTAGTCATAGATTCCAGAGTCTTCAAACTAAATTACTTGTTTCCCAGGCTGTCTGACCGAACAGCCCCGAGGTCCCGAGCAAGACTAAGGCCATAACCGGCCCCCACGAACCTTACCTGCTTACCACAAAAAAGCCCAGGTGACCGAAGCCGTTCCCAGGCCAGGAGCTGAGGAGGGTGCGGAAGCGCCCGGGATACCGAAGCCCCACCCAAGGCCCTGTGGTTCGAGGAGCTGAGGAGGGTGCGGAAGTGCCCGGGATACCAAAGCCCCACCCAAGGCCCTGTGCTTCTGGGTAAGTTATTTTTAGTGTGATTATATATACATGGATAATTGTTCTAAATTTTGTTTGGAAGTGGAAAAAATTACAAACTTTTCAAGTTTATTTTGTTAGTTATAAAAACAAAATTACTATACTCCGTTTCATTTAATCAGACGGTAAATTGAATGTCTTAGCAGCTGGTTTCTCGATACTTAATTGGAAAATATATATGTCTTTGCATCATATTAATACCAAGTATATATAATTAGCACTATATTTAACTGTAAAATCTTCAAAATAAGTTAAATCTTTATGGTAAATTTGAAATTTAGCCTGTTTCAAAGAATTGACTAGTTTAACAGTAGTTTCCTTCCCTGTGCTGTTGGTGGGACTGTGGCCTGGACTCAAACCTCGGTGACAGATCTGAAACGCAGGTGCTTGTTGCGGCGTTGGTCAGCTTGGCCGCCTGGGATTTCCTGGCCTGGTGGTGGTGGTGTATGCAGAGTTGTGGCCTGATGGACGCAGTGTTGTGGTGGTGGACGCAGAATTTTGGCCTGGTGTGGTGGTGAATGCAGTGGTGGGGTGTGTTGGATGCAGTTATGGCCTGATGGTAATGTGGATGGAGAGTCGGTGACTGACGATTGATGGGCCATTGATGACTAATATTCCGTTAGTATTTATAGGCGTTTGGCATTTTCTTTAATTAAAATATATTTCCACATAGCAATTTAGAGTTGTTAATTTCGAAAGTATAAAATTATATTAGAAAGTTAATTGGTGGTTGGTGGTGTGAATTTCTAAGTGTACATTAGTCTTCAAACCGTATGACTAGTTTAACACCCTGTTCTTTCTTGCCCCTGTCCTGTGCTGTTGGGATGAGTGTGGTCTGGACTCGAACCTCCGTGACTGATCTGAAACCCATGATCCTCTTGCGGCGTTGGTCGGCCTGGTGGTGGACGCAGTATTGTGGTGGATGTAGTTGTGGTGTGGTGGATGCAGTGGAGTAGTGGTGGATGCAGAGTTGTGCCCTGATAATTCTGATGGAGCGTGTGTGATATTGGCGAACGTTAGGATGGATGAGGGCACCAAAGAAAGACTCTGATGAACCACTCTACACGACTAATATTCGGTTAGTGTTTTGAGACGTTTGGTATTTGAAACTTCAAAAGAAATGTGGCCTAAAATTAATGTAGGGACAAATATAATGCACAATAAAAGCTTGGCATAGGAAATGGCATATAATCCATGAAAGAAACTTAATTTTTTGTACTCTTATTCCAGAGCACGAGGACCTTGGCAGATCAGAACTTCAATTGACGAGAGGCAGTGTTGTGTGTGGACGCTGCTGCCTTGTGTGTGTGTGGACGCTGCTGCCCTGTGTGCGTGTGTGTGTGTGTGTGGAATTTGCTGCCCTGTGTTGGATGCAGCTGTTGGCCTTTCAGGGGAAAGTGGTGCACCCTTGAGTTGTAAGTTATCCATTTGTAGTTTTCCACTTTCTGTTCAAAAAAAATAAAGTTTGTTGATATTTGTGGAAGACCGTTGTATAAAGTTTCTTATAGTTTGTAGGTGACTAAAGACCGTACAGTACTGATATAATTTTTACTCCTGCCAGAGATGCTGGATACTGCGCCATCTGCCTGTGGACTCTGCCCCGTGTTGTACAGGTTTAAATTTAAGCTATTTTTGTGTATATAAGACTATCAAAACTTCCAAACTGAAATAATTTTTGGTAAATTTGTCTAGTCTGTTTTAACTTTTAAGCCGTCTATTTTATGTGCCATAATAGATTAGCTCCATTGGACTCTGCCCCTTGTGTGGACTCTGACCCTTGTGATGGATTCGGACTGCCCAGTGTTGTACAAGTTAGAATTTAAACTATTTTTGTGTACATGACTATATAAACTTCAAACTGAAATAATTCTTGATAAATTTAAACTTTTTTGTGTATATGAATATCAAAACCTGTAAACTGAAATAGTTCTTGGTAAATTTGTATTGTCTGTGTTTTAACTTAAAATTAAAATGTAAAACTTGCAAACTAAACAAACCAAAATTGGGACAAGGACAATATAAAGTCAAATTAAATTATCAAAATCGCTATGTGGAAACAACGTTTACTTGCTTAAAACTTTTAAGCAATCCATTTTATGTACCGTACCCTAATAGATTAGCTCCATTGGACTCTGCCCCTTGTCACCTTGTGATGGATTCGGACTGCCCAGTGTTGTACAGGTTAGAATTTAAACTATTTTTGTGTATATGACTATATAAACTTCAAACTGAAATAGTTCTTGATAAATTTGTCTTAGTCTGTTTTTGTAACTTAAACGGTCCATTTTATCTACCGTAACAGTCTCTATAGCGTAATGCATATATGCGCATAATTTTGGTGTGAATATCCTAGGTTCGAGTCCTTGGAGTACCACATGTATAAATAACTTCTATAATTTCAATAGTTAGGCTTAATTATAAATTAGTTTGTGAGAAATATTGTTTTTATTTTAAGCCGTCCATTTTATCTACCATAATAGATTAGGTCAATTGTTTACTATCGTACCACGTTTTCATTCCTGCGAGAGATGCATAAAGATATACAGTATTATAGAAACCTACCAACACTAACCCCCTAACCCTAACCACATAACCTAACCATAATCTAACTTAGATCCGTAGTTAGTTTTCTTTTGGCTGACCGTAAATTTAATCCATTGACAGAAGTTGGATAGATAAATGTCAAACAATTTGTGTGTTAAATTGTGAACTTTTCATAATCGGTAACCTATTTCAATAAAGTGTATTAACAAATTAATGAAGATGGATATATAAATTTACTGTCGCATGGAAACCCACTTACCTAACGCCTAGTATGTGTACCTAGTATGTTGGATAAAACTAACTCTTACCTATCCGCTATACCATGTTCCAAATAAGTCTGCTAAAGCTCTGTAACCTTAACCTATAATTCCCCAAAATACTATAGTAATTGGGCTAATATATCTACCATTTGGGGAGGGTCAAAGAGAGTGATGTGTGTAGATATAGACAGCCCATTTGGTCTAGTTTTTTTTGTCTTTATTTATAGTTTTGTATTTAGACCTTGGGACTTTTTATTGTTCTTGTTAGACCTTGATTTTTTTTTTTTTTCTAAACTTTTGGAGTCCCGATATCTGACATGGTACAGTACACGGAATGAGTACCTAGTATGTAGTGGTGGTGCTAGTACAGTACTGTATTTGGGATATGACTAACCTTTGTAGTACAGTATGTGGGATAAAATGCTAACCCTTGCCTAACCTTTTTATATCTCTTTACGCATCTCGCATCAAACTTTGTTTATTTTTTATTTTATTTTTTTTCAAAGGCCCATTCCCCTTTTTTATTATATATATATACCGGTAATTTTTTTTTTTTTTTTATAAAACTGACTTAACCCGTCGAGACCCAGCGACGCGTCTGACGAGTCACCTATGTATGTAACGCCAAACCCCAGCGACAAGTCTGAAGAGTCCCCCTTTTACCTCAGTCGTCAGGCTCAGAGTGGCTCTACCTAGAGGGCTCAGATTTGTATGGGAACTGGAAGTATCCCACGCACCCATGCCGATAGTTGAAAACTCAGTCCAACCGCGTGCGCGTGAGCGCGCAAAAACATGTTTTTTTGGGGGAAATTGCCTTTAATTTTTTACTCTTGTAAAATCCGTTTTTGGGGTCTCTGTAGGACCATTTTTTGAGCTTTTTGATAGTTTTTTTGTAGTTTTTCCCTTCATTCCTAACCCATTCGCTATTGTTTCTGGATTTTTTTTTTTTTTTTTTCAAAACCGGCCGGATTCTGGTGGTACATTTATTAACCCGTACAGCCCCAGCGACGCGTCGGCGATGTATGTAACGCACAGCCCCAGAGACGCGTCTGACGCGTCACCCTAATTGCGCCGACCCTAACCTCAGGTGTAGCCACTCAAGAGGGCTCAGATTTGTATGGGAACTGTGTACGTATCCCACGCAACCGTGCCGATGGTTGAAAACTCTCAAAGTCCACGTGCGTGCGTGTAATCTGTTTTTTGGGGGTAATTGCCTTCAATTTTTTACTCTTGTAAAATACATTTTCGGGGCCTCTGTAGGACCATTCTTTAAGTTTTTTGTGGTTTTTCCTTCATTCCTAACCCATTTGCTATAGTTTCTGGAATAAAACCATTTCTTGAAAACCGGCCGGGTTCTGGTGAACCAACATTACAAAACTAGCCGGGGCTCCACGGGTTAATAACTAGCCGGGGCTAGACTGGTTAAATTATATACTGTATATATTTTTTCAATGTGTGCTTTGTTGTGTCAATGGTACCAATAGACTGGAAGAGTGCATGTATTGTGCCGTTGTACAAGGGGAAGGGAGATCGGCAGGAGTGTTCAAGTTATAGAGGTATTAGTTTATTGTCAGTGGTTGGAAAGCTGTATGGCAGGGTGTTGATAGAGAGGATAATAAAGTGTACGGAAGTTGCAATAGGAGAAGAACCGTGCGGTTTTAGGAGGGGAAGAGGGTGCGTGGATCAGATGTTTGCAGTAAGACAGTTATGCGAGAAGTATTTAGAGAAGCATAAGGAGATATTTTGGGCTTTTATGGACTTGGAAAAAGCGTATGATCGTGTGGACCGTGAAGCAATGTGGAAGGTGTTAAGGATTTATGAAATAGGAGGAAATTTGTTAGAAGCAGTTAAGAGTTTTTATGAAGGGAGTAGAGCATGTGTGAGAGTAGGAAATGGTGAGTTGAGTGAATGGTTTGAGGTAAAGGTAGGTTTGCGACAGGGTTGTGTAATGTCACCATGGCTGTTTAATATGTTTATGGATGGTGTGGTGAGGGAGGTGAAAAGGAAAACTATGGGAAGAGGATTGGGTTTAGTAGGAAAGAATGGTAGAGATTGGGAGTTGAATCAGTTGCTGTTCGCTGATGACACAGCATTGGTGGCGGATTCTGATGAGAAACTGCAGCGGGTAGTCAAAGATTTTGGTGTGGTTTGTGGAAGGAGGAAACTGAAGGTGAACGTCAATAAAAGTAAAGTAATGGTGTGTAATAGGGGAGAGCATAGGGTGAATCTAGATGTGAGGCTGGATGGGGAAATATTGGAACAAGTAGTGTTTTAAATATCTAGGAGGAACGATAAGCAGGAGTGGAGGCATGGAAGTGGAGGTAAAACAGAGTGTGAAGGAAGGAAGGTTTTCGGAGCAATGGGAAGTATGTGGAAGACGAGAAATCTCTGAGTGAAAGTAAAAAGTGCACTGTATCAAGGAATTGTGCCAACAGTGATGTATGGGGCTGAGACATGGGCTCTGAAGAAAAAGGAGAAAAGAGGGCTGGATGTGATGGAGATGAGCTGCTTGAGGAGTGTGTGTGGAGTTACTCGTAGAGACAGATTGAGGAATGAAGAGATACGTAGGAGAGTCGGGCAGCAGGAACATTTGTCAGCCAGAGTGGACAGAAGGGTGCTGAGCTGGTATGGTCATGTTGAATGAATGGGAGATGAAAGGCTTACAAAGAGAATATGTGAGTCAGGTACAAGGGGAGATAGAAGGGCAGGAAGACTCTCATTGAGATGGAGAGACTGTGTAAAAAAGGCTTTGGATGATAAGAGGAATGACTATAGATCAGGCAGGGGAAGTGGTGGTGGACAGGAGTGAATGGAGAATGCTTGTGAATAGTTGAGTGAACACGTGGTCATTTGGAGTAAGGGGTCGGGCGCAAGTTCGACTAGATAATAGTCCATCAGGCGCCTGGCCCGGGGGGACGATTAATATGAAGGGTGTGCCTGGAAGTGTGGTGGGAGGGCTTGTGGCTTTGGCTCCGCTGCATGTCTGCCTGCCGAGATCGGAACCTCTCCGGGTGGTCAGGGGCCGGGGGAGTGCTGGAGCGACCTTGGTAACCCTGGTCTCTGGGTCTTCTCCTGGGTGACCTGGATGTGTGTGAGTGTGTTTTTTATCTGTTATTTTTTGTTTTGTTGTTTTTGTGTTTTCCCTGTTCTTGCTCTGTCTTGAGTCGGCTACCCCCAAAATGGGGATTGGGCCTGAGCATATAGATAGATAGATAGATAGATAGATTTTTTTTTTTTTTTTTTTTTTTTTTTTTTTTTTTTTTTTTTATATATAAACCCCGGACTTAAAAGAGTAGACTATTATTGTATGTATATATTCGGGCCCATTACCCATTTTCCTATATTTTTGTTCTTGGGATGGTAAGACTAGAGACAGTCCGAATTGAGAAATCACAATTTTAAATTTCAACCCGTTCATGTTCGGGGGTTGCCGTTCAGTAATCAGAATTTTATTTTTTTAACCTCTTAACTCCCCAAAATCGGTTTTCTGCACAACTCTCTCGGACAACTGCAGAGGGCATAGTTCGCCTATAGACATGTTAAAATATTCTACGGTTCCCGATGATTACCCCCTAGCTCTAATCCCCATTGATCCCTCTGTCTCCCTCCCTATACGATGCCCCGATTTACGATACAGTATTATAGGTGTAAATCTGAAGGTGCGTTCGATCTTTTTTAGTGTTTATTGATGTATTAAAATGTAAAACTTGCAAACTAAACAAACCAAAATTGGGACAAGGACAATATAAAGTCAAAATTAAATTATCAAAATCGCTATGTGGAAACAACGCTTACTAAAATGAAATCTATGAAATAAAAGAACTTCTATACAAAGATAATTATATTTAAAATTCTTTAAGATCAAATTTTGTAAAGCATACCCTTTAGTTTTTATTTCTGAAGTGCGCGGAATTTTGGTTAGTGTCCTAGGTTAGTCCTTGGAGGGCCACATGGGTTTGTTGATTTAATTGAGTTTAAAAGTAAAGTTGGTTGGTGAAAACAAAAAATGAATTCCTAGTCATGGATTCCAGAGTCTTCAAACAAAATTACTTGTTTCCCAGGCTGTCTGACCGAACAGCCCCGAGGTCCCGAGCAAGACTAAGGCCATAACCGAGCGCCCCCACGAACCTTACTGCTTACCACAAAAAAGCCCAGGTGACCGAAGCCGTTCCCAGGCCAGGAGCTGAGGAGGGTGCGGAAGCGCCCGGGATACCGAAGCCCCACCCAAGGCCCTGTGGTTCGAGGAGCTGAGGAGGGTGCGGAAGTGCCCGGGATACCAAAGCCCCACCCAAGGCCCTGTGCTTCTGGTAAGTTATTTGTAGTGTGATTATATATACATGGATAATTGTTTTAAATTTTGTTTGGAAGTGAAAAAATTACAAACTATGACCTTTCAAGTTTATTTTGTTGTGTTGGTTATTAAAACAAAATTACTATACTCGGTTTCATTTAATCAGACTGTAAATTGAATACCTTAGCAGCTGGTTAGTTATGTAGAGCAGATTAACCAGACCACTGAGCTCCATACGGAACTCTCTTAGATCTGGCTCCTGGTTTCTCGATACTTAATGGGAAAATATATTGCAACTATGTCTGCATCATATTAATACCAAGTATATATAATTAGCACTATATTTAACTGTAAAATCTTCAAAATAAGTGAAATCTTTATGGGAAATTTGCAATTTAGTCAGTTTCAAAGAATTGACTATAGTTTAACACTGTTCTTTCTTGCCCCCCCCCCCCCCCCCCCCCCTTCCCTGTGCTGTTGGTGGGACTGGCCTGGACTCAAACCTCGGTGATCTGAAACGCAGGAGCTTGTTGCGGTGTTGGTCAGCATGGCCGCCTGGGATTCCCTGGCCTGGTGGTGGTGGATGCAGAGTTGTTGTGTTGTGGTGGACGCAGTATTATGGCCTGGTGTGGTGGTGGACTCTGAGTTTTGGCCCGATTATGTGTGGTGGATGCAGTGGTGGTGTGGTGGACGCTGAGTTGTGTGTGTTGGACGCAGTTATGGCCTGGCCTGATGGTGACTGACGATTGATGACTAATATTCTGTTAGTATTTATAGGCGTTTGGCATTTTCTTAAATTTAAATATATTTCCACATAGCAATTTAGAGTTTTTTATTTCGAAAGTATAAAATTATATTATTAAAAAGTTAATTGGTGGTTGGTGGTGTGAATTTCTAAGTGTACATTCCAGTCTTCAAACCGTATGACTAGTTTAACACTGTTCTTTCTTGCCCCTGTCCTGTACTGTTGGGACGAGTGTGGTCTGGACTCGAACCTCTGTGACTGATCTGAAACCCATGATCCTCTTGCGGCGTTGGTCGGCCTGGTGGTGGACGTAGTTGTGGTGTGGTGGTGGATGCAGAGTTGTGGCCTGATGATTCTGATGGAGCGTGTGTGATATTGGCAGACGTTAGGATGGATGAGGGCACCAAAGAAAGCGACCCTGATGAACCACTCTACACGACTAATATTCGGTTAGTGTTTCGAGACGTTTGGTATTTGAAACTTAAAAAGAAATGTGGCCTAAAATTAATGTAGGGACAAATATAATGCACAATAAAAGCTTAGCATAGGAAATGGCATATAATCCATGAAAGAAACTTAATTTTTGTACTCTTATTCCAGAGCACGAAGACCTTGGCAGATCATAACTTCAATTGATGAGAGGCAGTGTTGTGGGTGGATTGTCTGGTATGGTGGATGCGTTTTGGAGCCGGAAGGAGCGTGGGGGACCTGACTTGTTATGGATGGATGGATCGTCTGGCATGGTGATGTGTTGAAGGATCGTCTGGGAGTGATCTGTTCTGGATGCAGCGTATGGCATGGTATTGGGGCTCGGTGACTGAACGTGGGACTCTACCACTCTACAGGACTAATGTTCGGTTAGTATTTAGAAGACTTATTTTTATCCAAATTTAAAGTTATGGAGTTTGTGTTAAAAGAAATCTGGCTCAAAATGAATGACGAGGCAAATATAATATAATATACAGTGAAAGCTTGGCCTATGAAATTCCATATTTAACATCCGACTCATTAACCCTCTCAGACATATGATGCAATTTTGAGCCTATTAGGGATACTTTAAAACCTTTGTTACCATCAGGGGTATTAGAAACCTTTAGTTTAGTTACTTCAACCTCTGCAGTTATATTTGAGTTAGCTGTGGGCAGAAAACTAATTTTGGAGAGTTAATTATAAGTGAGAAAACAATTTCTTATTGCTAATCTGGCAACCTCTGCGTCACATGAGTCTGAAGGGGTTAATACAGTACAGAGCAAGCTAAAGTTAATGACTGCTGTGACATGACTTATTAGCACGACTATACATTACTACATGAGCAACAAATTAGAGTATAAAATCTTAGGATAGGAAATGGGCCGGAATCCATATAACTAATATACAAGTCTTGAAGGTGTAATGGATAGGGTTTCAAATCTGTGGTAACCTAGGTTCGAATCATGGTGGATCGCATGCTTTCATTAATTTCTTTGGGAGGTGTTTGATGTTAGAGTGAAATTAGTAAAGAAATTATCCGTGTACAGTACTATTGATCTTTATACCGTAACGCATAAATACGCGGAATTTTGGTTAGTGTATCCTAGGTTAAAGTCCTTGGAGTGCCACATGTTGGTTGGTGAAAAAATATGAATTAAGAGTAGACTAATCTTGAGAGTTAACTATTGTATAATAAATCATAAGGTGTACATTTAAGTTAGATGTATAAGATGACATCGGACCAGAAGTTATTTGGGCAACTGTACATACTGTATTGTAATTAGTTTCATTATTTAATGTAGAATGGGAAGTTTGAAGTGAAAGTATTAATTTAAAGTTTGATTAATATTTGATTAGTTCTACCTTTATTTTGTCCCAGTTTTAGTTTGTTTATTTTGAAAGTGTTACAATTAAAATGTAAAACTTGCAAACTAAACAAACCAAAATTGGGACAAGGACAATATAAAGTCAAATTAAATTATCAAAATCGCTATGTGGAAACAACGCTTACTAAAATGAAAATTATTAAATAAAAGAACACAATCCACAATTTAAGGAATACTAGTTTTAATGTATATATTTTATACTTTAAGAAGAGATGTATATAGGTCCCTAGACCTTGAAGCTTAAAAATACTCCCTCTTAGTAAAAACACAGAAAAAACAAAACTATAGACATATGGGCGGTTCCCCCTAAAAGTCTCTATTGGCCAGCAGGAAAGCTGGATAAATGGCACAGTCATAATATTGACTATGGGGTAAAAGTTTTTAAAATTGCCAAAGTAATGGGGCTATTCATGAGGAACGAAGGAGTCCACTTAATAAAACTCTGACAAACAAGTTTGACTCGAGAGTTCAGTAGATTGTATATTTTAGTCTTATAAAATCTAATCTATAGCAGAAGTTGTGTGGACAACTGTACATCCTCTATTGTAAATGTAGTTGCAATTTTTAACCCTCTCTGACATATGACGCGATTTTGAGCTGGTAAGGGATACTTTAAAGCCTTTGTTACCATCAGGGGTATTTAGAAATCTTTAGTTTAGTTACTTCAACCTCTGCAGTTGTCTTTGAGTTAGCTGTGGGCAGAAAACTAATTTTGGAGAGGTAATTATAAAAGTGAGAGAACTCTTATTTCTTATTGCTAATCTGGCAACCTCTGAGTCATAAGAGTCTGAAGGGGTTAATGTAAAATGGGAAGTTTCAGTGAAAGTATTCATTTAACGTTTGATTAATATTTTAATATTTCTGCCTGTATCTTGTGTTCCAGTTTTATTTTTTTTATTTTAAAAGTTTTAAAATTTAAATGCTACTAATGTATTATACTTTAGAGATATATATAGTTTGCTCCCTAGACCTTGAAAGTTAAAAAATATACCCCATGACTCTCTGTAAATTTATTTAAAATCGATTTCTATGGACATTTGGGCGGTTCCCCCTAAAAAGTCCCTATTGGCCGACAGGGTAGCCGGCTAAATGGCACAATGAGCCGTAATATTGACTATGGGGTAAAAGCTCTTAAAATTGCCAAAGTAATGGAGCTATTCATGAGGGAGAAAAGTCTAAATTCTAAAGCTGGGATTTTTTTTTTTTTTTTTTGACCGTATAGTAGATAGTATTTCGTCTTATAATAATAATCTATACCGTGTTTATTATAGGTAGGCTAGAATTTGTTTTATCTATAGTTACAGTACTGTAATATTCCCCTTCTATCTATTTTAGTTTTGAGTTCTAGTGTCTGTAATTCAAAAAGGACTAGAGCAAATGAGCTTTAAATTTTTACCCATTCCCTGGCTGATAGTTTCCAAATAGTAGCCTATAATTATAGATGTTAATGTTGAAGATGTTCTGCATAGTTGTTTGAAATCCGGTATAATTTGACTTCTTGTTTTGGAGCTATGGATGTTGATGGTAAAGAATTATGAGTCACTTTTAATGAAAATAATTATTTTAGAGTAAAAGCTTTGGGTAGGAATTTTTTTTTTTTTAATTTGAACGGTAACTTTTGAGCTATCTGTTAATTTAAAGACTTTAAAAATAATTATTATTGAAACGCCCTAAACCAAAAAAAGTGCATTTAAATTATCGGAAATTATTATTTTAAAACAAACTTTTGATCAGACTATACGTGCCGATCTCAAATCCCAAAAATTGAAAAGTGGAGCAGCCCTTAACAGGGTTGCCTGGAACGCCGCCATTAGGACAAGAGCCTAAAACTGCACGTATGTGTGGAGCAGTCGGTCTTAAAATTTGATGCATGTATATCCACCTCTGTATACCATGGAATCCACTAACCTTTGTCTACACTTTACAGCACCAGGATCGTTCAGCCGACCAAGACCTTCCCAACGTCTCAAGATTATTTCGAGCTCAACGTCGGAAGATTAACGTCTCTAGGATCTCCAATCTACATGATCGCCAATCCTCTACTTCAACTCTCCACACACACCACTTCTGTTCAATAAGGTTGGAGAAGTTAGATAGGATATATTAATGTTATGTTGGATTTGTTGGTTGTAAATTAATGTCCCTTGTTGAAATTAGTGACTATGGTTAAGAATGATCCCCTCCCCTCCTCCCCCTTAATAAACTAAGTAATAATAGTGTATAGATAAATATCTAGATAATTAATGTTAAAACTTTAAAAATCAAACTAAACAGACAAATTAAAATGAAAGTAAAAATTAGTAATAGGAATCGCTATAGAAATCACGCTAAATAAAAAATGGAAAATTAAAACTATAAATAAATTTATGAAATTAAGAGTAAATGTGCACTAAAGTAATATTAAAATTGCTGGATAGTTTTGTATAGAATTGGACTAGTTTCTGGCAAAGTAAAAGTCGACTATATAATTAATCTATCTAAAGTGGGTAATCCAACAAACTTTAAGTATGGATACTTTGTACAGCAATTAAAATATATAACCTAACTTTGAAAGTAAGTACCGGTACTGTTCATATTAATAAAAGTAACTTTAAAATCTAAAATTATCGAAGCGCACTAACAAAAATGTGTAAAAATTAATTTAAAATTATCGGAATTTAAACTTTGAAAACCACAAACTTCTAATGTGAAATAAAATGACTGGACTGAATTACAATGTTCCTTTTAAATCTTCGGTATTGCATTGGCAAGTAAACTGTGTATATAAAACTTTAAAAAGTAACTAAAAGTTACTGTTCATATTAATATAACTTTAAAATTTAAAATAATAGAAACTCCACCTTATATAGTATATGTGGAAAAACTCATTAAAATTTATCGGAAATTAAACTTAAAACTACAAACCTATAAAATAATTAAATAAAATGAGCGTGCACTGAATTAGAATACTGTATATTGCTTTTAAAATCGGTTACCTAAATCTTCGCCATGGCATTAGCAAATTAACAGTTAACCCGTCCAGCACCAGCGACACGTCTGGCGCGTCGGCGATGTATGTAACGCACAGCCCCAGCGACGCGTCTGAAGAGTCCCCCTAATTGCTCCGACCGTAACCTCAGGTGTAGCCTCGAGAGGGCTCGGATTTGTATGGGAACTGTACGTATCCCACGCAACCGTGCTGATGGTTGAAAACTAAAAGTCCACGTGCGTGCGTGCGCGCAATAACCTGTTTTTTTTGGGGGGGAAATTGCCTTCAATTTTTTACTCTTGTAAAATCCGTTTTCGGGGGCTCTGTAGGACGTTTTTTGATCGGTTTTTCGTGGTTTTTCCTTCATTCCTAACCCATTCGCTATTGTTTCTGGAATAAAAACCATTTTTCAAAACCGGCCGGGTTCTGGGTGTACATTTATTAATAATCAGCCGGGGCTCGACGGGTTAAAAGTAATAACTGGTCCCACAGTACTTTATCTTTATCTATATACTCGGTCACCTTCCCCATTGTATTGATTACTATTATTAATATCTATAGAATGGCTTATTTACTTATTAAAATTTAAAACTTGCAAACTAAAACCAAAACTTTTGACAGTCAATATAAAGTCAAAATAATTTAAATCGATGTGGAAAAAACGGTTGCTAAAATTAATTGAGTTTGTTTAACCAAACTACTGAGTCTAGAACAAGACTCTCACAGGGCTTAAAATAAAATATAAGAAATATTATCTATAGAGCGGCGTATTTAATTGCTTATTTATTTGTTATTACTTGGTTTGCTCTGTAGACCTCAATCGAGCTTAAAATAAAGCACCCCATGTGCATTTTTAGATAGAAAAATGTCTTGGTTTTCTCTGTAGACTTTCAATAAGAAAAAAAATATATATATAGATAAAATGTCTGTTTGCTGAAACATTTCTTGGTTTGCTCTGTAGACTTTCAATCTAACTTTACCAAAAAAAAAAAAAAAAAAAAAAAAAAATAGAAAATATGTAGTTTGCTCTAGACTTCAATCAAGCTTAAAAAGTACCCTTCGTACATATTTTGATAGAAAATTGTCCATACAGTACTATAATATTTAAGTATATTCTGTGACTATGAAGACTCTGTTCACCAGTACATATTACGAGAAACTATCCGCCGTTAGTACCGGACCTTGAAGGGAACGCGGCGGATATTAGTATTGACGTTGATAGTGACGGTCTGTCCCATAGCGCCCTGAATCCCCCCTCCCCCATTTCCATTACAACCTCTAAATCCAGCCTAACTTGATATATTCTCTATAAACATGAATGTAGCCAAATGATATGCTTACAGGGTAAACTTTAAAATGATAACCGGTGGAACAACTAGGATAGTTTATTAACGGTGTGATAGTGATGGAAGAATAGGTATGGTTACAAAGGATTGTAATATTTTGGCATGATTTGATGGCGTAATACTTAAACTATGACCTTTCATGTTAATTGTCTTGATAGCATAATGCATAAATGTGCGGAATATTGGTGTGCGTATCCTAGGTTCGAGTCCTTGGAGAGTCCTTTGTATTTGTTGATCTCATTGAGTTTAGAAGTAAAGTTTTGGTGAAAAAATATAAATTAATAAAAAAATCCTTTGACCTCAAAGGTTTAAATAAATACTAAAGACACTAAAAATAAATTGGTGCCTTTTTCGGTAGAAAAATGGCTTGGCCAAAGGCCGATTTCTTGTAAATTACATACAAAGTTACACACAAATGGGGCAAATGTAAGAAAGTTAAACTATCTTTTTAACTTAAATTATAATGTTAAACTTGCAAAATAAACTTAAACAAAAAATACAGTAAAAAGACAAGACTACTAATCAAAATCGCTAAGTATTATATTTGAGCAGTTTTTACCACCATGTACTCCCTGCTGACTGGGTTAGGGTGGGTGCCCTAATGATCGGGGACTTAAGTGAACGGTTATCACAAATTTATAGAAAAGTGTTCACTAAATTTAAATCCAGACTTTAATTCCTGCTTTATTGTAGTTTTCCTTCAATTTTATTAAGTTTAGGAAGGGTATGGCATCAAAGCGCATTTGATTCGTACTGATGTTTCCGAAGCTTAATAAAACTGTCCAAGGTTAGCTGTGATGAAAGTAAAATTAGTTATTTGAGATGATATCCGAATCTTGCCAAAAATTGAATCCTGTAACCTATCGACTAATCCAGAATGTGAATGGAGGATTGCCAGAAGGGATCTGCCCCTTGTACAGTACTGCTACCCTGAAATGGGGATTGAATGCAGTAAGTTAGTTCACATATTGAATATTGGAACCGCGGAGCATATCTCTCGGGCGGGGGAGAATAGTTTTGGGTGGGTGGATTAACTTCAAAATTAAAGTATAATTTTGGTGCGAGTCTCCTAGGTTCGAGTCCTTGGAGTGCCACATGTATTTGTTGATTTCATTGAGTTTAGAAGTAAAGTTGTTGGTGTAATGGCTTAATGTGCTTATGTTCTGGGTGTGGTGTCCCGGGTTCGAATCCCGGGAGGATCATATGATGCCATTAGTTTATTAAATTCTGGTTGTGGTGTCCCGGGTTCGAATCCCGGGAGGACCATATGCTTTCATCAGTTTATTAAAGTAAATTTGAGTTTGTAATTGATAAGAATGGGGGGTTACTTATTAGATTTATAACTTTTATTTAAGTGGGGTGGTACTTATTAGATTATTACTTTTATTTTTATTGTTTTGTTAGTATATTCTGGGAGATAGGGGGATGGGGTGGGATTATGCTAGGAAGGGTAACTTTAAATTTAATGTTTTTAGCTGTAGAACTTTTATTTTATTTGTTTTTTTGAGTATATTCCGGGCCCACGACTGCAGCCTGAAAACTAGTACGGTCATTCATAACAGTCTCCTGCTAGTACGCAACAAGGTTGTCAATAAGTAGTGATTCCGAAAGTCAGGTCCTGCCCCCGAGGTGCCCGGGATATAGGGATGAACGGAGAGAGCGAGAGTTTGTTTATGTAGGCTTCGCTTCGGGGTATTGATTGTTCCACTGGTATCATTTATATTCCTTCGGAAGCAATGTTTGGAGAGTCTTGGCTCCCTCGGTATTAAGATGTGCATAAAGTTTATTCGATCTTTATATAATTTCTGTGTTTTAGGAAGGTCTTTGGCAACTCAAATCTACCCAATATATCGTAGCCTTTTGCATAATTCTTTAACGGTCTTGATAGCGTAATGCATAAATGTGCAGAATTTCTGTGTCTCCTAGGTTCGAGTCCTTTGAGTGCCACATGTACAGTATTTTTAATTAAATTTACTTTAGTAATATCCTTGGAGTGTCCCATGTATTTTTCATTGAGTTTAGAAGTAAAGTTGGTTGGTGAAAAAATATGAATCCATAGATCCTTCCTAAGGTGAATAAAAGCATCTAATGATCGAATAAACTGAACGCTTCCTAATCCTGAAGGTGTTTATTAACTTAAAAGAATTTCCATCCTGGTGTTTTGGAAATATTTGAAGTTTGTAAGGTTTCTGTAAACATTGCTAACGGAGTAAATTTATACAAACCGAACTTGGCAAGGTAAAAGTGAATGGGAGAAGTTTGGTTACTGTTTAGAGTTGCTTTCGTTAACTCTCCTAAGTTAAGAAAAGGAATTTCTCTGCAGTATCCAAGCTTTAACCTAATTTATTTTACTGACGCTGATTTTAATGCACTATTGTAAGTTTTTGACATTTTTTGCGCCATTGGTAAATAAAGAAAAATATGAGATGTGAATTGTATCTATACCATATAAGCCCTTTATACATTTTGATATGCTGTATTGTTCAATGGATAGGTTAGGCTGAAAATGGAAGTACCTAGTTGTAGTAGGGACTAGTTATAAATAGTAAAACATGCTAGGAATAAGTTTGGTAAAAGATCTGATAATGATTGGTTCTATATACTGTAGTCTTTAATGTTGTTAATTAGTGTGGCACCTTAGTTAGAAATTTGAATATAACTTTCAAAAGAAACCAAAACACAAATGACTAAAGACCAAGTACTTCTCAAAATAGCAATTCGCAATAAAGTTTGAAATATTATAAAGTAAGATCAAATAATGTTGGCGTAAGTGAAACTCCATTCTAGTTTGTGAGACTAATGGCAAATAACAAATAAGTTTGCAGTACATTTTTTGATTTGATCCGGTACTCTCCAAGAATATACAGTACCGTTACTATATATTATAGTTGCAAATGCAGTATCCCTAAGTGAAGTGTTGGTATAGAACTTTTAAATTATAAATAAAATTTATAAGTAAAAGATTTACCTAATGGTGTAAAGAGTAAATTACCTGAAATAATTCAAAAATACTACGGGAATGGAAGCAAACCTTAATTGTGCATTTCTAACTTAGATCCTTCCTAAGCTGCGTAAAGTGGATTAATGGTCTCTATACATTTTGAAAAGTAGTTTAATAGGCTGGAAGGCTAAGAATTCAATAACAAATGTTAGCCTGAAGAAAGTAACTGTTGGTCATTTATATAAAGTAGTGAAGTCTAAGAATAGTGTAATCTATATAATTGGGGCTGAAAATGTGACTGATGCTCTGAGGAATTTGCCTATAAAATAAGATACCCTGGCTGACTCTTCCCACATGCTAGAAATATTAGCTTTATTACTCTACAGTACAGTACCAGTTATCTGAAAGTAAATTTTTGGGCAGATTATTGTAGATTTCCGTAAACTCTAATTGTTCATTGGGAATATACAGTATAGCTGTATTTAGGAGTGCGGATTGAAAAAGTTATAAATTTTACGGTATATATCCTTAAAATACTTTGAATCGGAAGGTTACATTTGCGTTATTTTTGCTTATGGCTCAAAGTTGGTTATAGCTTATGAGAAGAGTAGTTATTAATACAGTACTGTACCTAGGCTATATATGGTAATAAGGATTATCTTTTATGGTACTAGGGAAGACGGATGGATATAGTGATGCCTTGGTCTATAGTACAGTATGAAAGTTAGATTTTAGTTATAGGTATAATCAATAGGGTTTTAGTTCATTCTTTTATAGAATTACTACTACATTAGGTATAATTAATAGGCTTTTAGTGAGTTCATAGTTTTATTGAATGATTAGTACAATTGGTATAAGTTTAGTTCATACATAGTGTTATAAAATTACTAAATTTGTGAAGGGCTTATGTTATATTTATGATTTATGTATTTATTTGTCTTGTTTAACATGGAGCTAAAAATGTCACTAACATGGTGTATTAATCCTTTTGGAATGCAATATATTTGTCCATATTCTGGCTTTTTGACAAATTGGAGCAGTTTAAGAGGGACCCTTGAGAGTCTAAAGGGCAATGAGTAGATCAACCTTCTAACTCTCTCAGCCCCTACCTAAGCTGAATAAAATATCCATTAGCCAGAATACAGGAAGTAATTGTATACTGAAAGTGAAAGGTGCAAGTTTTGTTTGTATAGATGATTAAAGTTTACTTTTTCGAGATGTAGTTGTAGATGATGCATAATTGTTCTGATTGAGTTTTAATATTGACAACTTAAGAGTTTAATAGAAAGAAATTAATAAAAAATTTGAGAAGTAAAATTATAACTAAATATGATTCAAAAAAAGTAATTAAATCTATACTCTGGTACATACCCCATAGTTTGGGTTTGCTGACTTGAGACCGAGCCCACACAGGGAGTTTAACATATAAATAAATAGATTTTTTGGAATATTTGAGCATTTATCCAAAGACTATGAAAAATTAAAGTAATGAAATGGGTGTTTATATACTCCGGCACATACCCCATAGCTGGGGTTGGCAGACTTGAGACAGATCCCAAATGGAAATAAAAATTTAATTAAATCTTAGTCTTTGTCAAAATACTTTGCAATTAAAGTAATGAATTTGGGAATTTGTATATACTCCGGCATATACCCCATAGGTGGGGTTGGCCAACTTGAGACTGAGCAGGAAAAATTCTATATATACGCCCAATCCCAATTTTCCTAGAAAATAAAATAGAAGTACTAAAAATTTTGGGATATTTAAAAGTTGTAATTTTTCTATTATGTCTACTCAAAGTTGTCTTTATTAATACTGGATATAGAAGTTGTGCATATTTTTCTACAACTGCATAATACAGTAATGAAATCTTTAATGGAATGATTGTTTAGAATGTGCATTATTTTGTATATGTTTGAAGACTAATTAAGTATTGATTTATGAAGGCAATGTAATTCCCTCTGAAAATATAAGTCCTGGTATATTTAAGAGGAAAATTATATATGCTTTCAAAATGAATAAGTTTTTACCACCATACACTCCTTGCTCAAGAGCTGGGGTAGGGTGGGTGTCCTGATGATCGGGGACTTAAACAAATCGATACTTAAAATAATCTTTAATAAATATACAAAAATTAAAATATATGAAGTAATGATTTTACTCTATATACTTTAGTAGATTTTGTCAAGGACTGTCTACTTGACATCACTAAAAGTTTGCACATTCTAAAATTTATTCTGTTTAGATACTCTTTAGCCATAAGTAAGTACATGATATGGAATCTATTGAACCTATTGGAGAAAAAGTAATTTAGGGTACAGCATAAGATTTGTATGCAGTGTTGTAACAAGTTATATTAATAGAAAATGCCCACTGAAATCTAACGGATTAAATATTTATGGAAATGTACTTGTGCATTTTGATATATTAATGTCTTCATTTTTGTGATGGTATTTATATTTATATTGCAAAGAAAATAAGACTGCTTACATATCTGGTTCTGTATTTTAATATATGATAGGCCAACCTTCTTGAAACTCTAAAAGGCTAGAAGAAATGGGCTGAAACTTTCCTATCTTATTCCCTGGGTGACTGTTCCCAAATTATGAAAATCCCATGCTTGATTACCGTTTATTGATTTTATTTTAATGGTAAAGAATATTGGTCAATTATAAAAGACTATTCTATTATAATTAAGCCAGATATCTTTGCCACTAAGATTAATAATGGGTAATCACTTTATGTGAGAGTTCTATGACTTTGGAAGAGTTGACCAGGAAATAGGTGTGGTAATGCAGTTTATTTACTTTAGCCTTTTTAGTTAACCCATTGATGAATATGAATCACTAAGTTAATTTTGGTTACCTGGCTATTATATGCAGCTTAGGAAGACTGTTGAGCAATGAGAGGGGTAATAGTACTTTATTAACCCTTGAGATTGATCTGGTAACTTCCTAAGCTGAATATAATTGAATGCTAGCCAATATTCCCAAAGTGCATCATATTTGAATTGGTTTAGAATTTTGGCCTTCTATATATTTACTGCTATAATTACTGCAACTGATTATCAGCCCCTTGATAAATATGAGTAAGTTAATTCTGGATATTTGATTATTTTATGTTGCCTTGGAATTATTTTGGCATTTATGCTCTTAATTATTCCTTGAGTGCATAGAATTTCTCTTAGCCAGCATGACTTGTTAATTCTGGCTATTGGATGATTTTATTAAGCTTTGGAAGGATCTGGGTCTAATGGAGTTTTATACTTTATTATTCCTAGAAGTTTCCCTGAAGTGCATAAAATTTCTCCTTAGCCAGCATGACTTATTCTTTTATGAGCGTTAAAGGTTCATGATTCCATTGGTGTACTTATTTTTGTTTAAGAGTGTACTGTATCATGTAAGCAATGGTTTGGCTGCATTTATGTAGGTTTAAAACTTTACATCTTGGGTTTGCATATTTAAATGTTGGTTTGTGTATCACTGAATGAAAAAATCTGCCAAAATACCTTAAAGATTTGAAAATAGCTGGTCTATGTAAAGTATTTAAATTGGTAAAAATATATTATTTTAAGATTCATATGCCATTTATGAAAATACATACTTTGTTTGCATGGTAAGTGAAAATATCACTTAACATTCAAAGAAAGTAATATTATTTTCATAAATAACATGCATAATAAGAGTAATACATTTGTTACTGACTGTTTGTATAAATCATTAAAAGATTCTTTGGCTGTTATGTGATAGTTGACCATATTTATATACTGCACACTCATGATATAAAGTTTAGCAACCTAGAATGAACAGTTTGACAACCAAAGGATCATTATGAACTCTGGGTATGTTCAACATCATTACTGAAAGTGCTAAACCAAAGTTCAAGTAATGTGGTTGAATGTTCTAGAAGCATAATGATACAGTTCAGAGCCCTCATTATTTGTCGAGTCTTAAGATGGCAAGTAATGTTTCTCTGACAGTCTTTGGACTGTTTGTTCTGGATTGCATGTGTTTTTAGTGCATTTCAAACTTAACCTCCATAGCCCATGCTTGTCATGAGCTCTATTAACCCTTTTGGTACTGTCACTATCTGGCTAGCCTCAGATGATTTTAATCAGCTTAGAAAGGACTTCTTTCCTAAGCTGACTAAAATGTTTTGAGGGTATCCAGAATGATGGTACCGAAAGGGTTAATTGAGCCAATGACAAGACTGGGTATGTGAGGTTTGAAAGGCACAGAGTTGCTGGGCCAATCCTGGTTGGTGAAGTAGAACCTATCTCCACAAATTGCCAGCAAGAATCTTGAGATACAAAAGGGTTTGGTGTGAAATGTTTGGGTTTCACCCCATAGACTTTTGACTGATTTCCCCCAGAATTTTGCTAAGTCCAGCCTCTGGACTGCAAATTTCTGGGGGTGACTGAAATTTTTCAAAGTCCAGTGGAACTTAGCAAAATTTCAGTGGTGTATACTTGGGAACATTTCCCAAGTCTTACACCACTGAAATTTTTCAAAGTTCCACTGGACTTTGAAATATTTCAGTGCCACTACAAAATTTTGCCAGTTTGACTTCTGAACTTATCAGAAATGGACATTCATAATTTTCCAAAGTCCAAACCAATGAAAAAAAATTCCTGAGTCCAGTCTATGACTGAAAACATTTCATTGGTTTGGAAATTTTTTAATGTCCACAGTTCTGATATGTTTGGAGCTCTGACTGGCAACATTTTGCAAAGTGACAAAAGCTAACTGAATTCTAAATCACATTTATTGTTTAGAAAAGTTTTTTTTTTTATTTATTTTAATACTTTATATATATACAGTATATACAGTATACAGTATACAGTATATATATTTTTTTTTTTTACAAAATACGGTTACTTTACTGAATGGGATTTACATATTCAGTCTAGCAATTTGGTAAGAACCAAAGGTGAACTGTATCCTATTAAATGTATTGTAATAAAACTAAAGATATGGTATTCAAAACTTTTACTGTATTCCCAAATATTACACAAGTTATTTGATAGAATTACTTCATGCACTTACAAACATTAGGATTATCAACAACTATAAAACCAATGCGGTTTTAAATACATAACATTTGATCACTTTCAATTACTAATGACAAGAATTATAGATTTGTAAAGCATCTGACTGCATGATATACTTTCAATTTATTACTATACAACTCTATCATAACTTTATAAATCAGCATTGACTAAAGTCATTGGACATAACAATTAAAATTTCCAAAGATGATATAAGAGAAAAATAACTTTGGAAACTGAAGTTGCTAAAAGGTTGTACTGTATTTTTTATGAATGATTATTATAATGAACAACTATTATAAACCTTTAAAACTTGTTATTTCTGTCTAATAAAATTGACTTGGTATACTTGTTTCTCAATAAACCTTGTAACATTTGGCTTTGCCAAATTATAATTTAAAACTTGCAAAATAAACAATCCAAAACTTTTGACTTAAAGGAACTAATCAAAATAACTTAATAAAATCCAAACTTCATGGATACAATGGACGACTGCTTGATGCATATCAATAAGAATATAAATGTCTGAGTGGCTTAGAGACTATGGCATCAGTGTACATGTACCAAACATGGAGTAACTAATATAAACGTGAATGTGTCTGAGCATATACTGATAGTTAAATATACAAATAAAAGGCATCAATTATTGGTACTGAGAAATACAACTTAGTAAGGACCTAAGTAAATATGCCATACCTATATTGCTAAGCAATGTTTCATCAATAAATTATAATGTCAAACTAAAACTGGGACCAAGGCAAAATAACTAGTCAAAATTGCTGTGGAAACAAATATAGCCTATCATTCATCAGACTATTACCATAATCAAAACTAATTATAATATAAAACTTTCACAATAAACTAACTATATAAAGACCAAAGAACTTGTCAACATTGTGGAAACTATGCTTGAGCAACAAAATTAAAGTGAAATCAGGTATCTAATGACTGGATGCTCAAGACGACTAAATGCACAAACAATAATGACTAACATAAAAAAAAATTTAATGAGAAATGAAGTAAAGCAAATATTCAAACTAATCGACCCAAACTTGCAAAATAAACAAACTTGAGACGACAATATAAAGACAACAAATCAAAATCACTGCATAACAGATAACCAACTCTCACATTAAAATAAGCAACATCAACTCATTCAATACCAGAGAGGTCCTTTTTATAATCTGACAGCAAGACTTTTATCAGCTTAGGAAGGACCTCTAGCCAAAAATAAGGCTTCAATAATATCTCTTACCAATCCTTTTAACCACCAATCGTCAAAATATAGCCACAATACAAATATAGCACATCGCTGTCACTCAAAGGGTTAACAGACAAAAATAATGCAAAATGATAGCCAAGTTACTGTACTGTCAAGATGTGTCAATCATGAAGGGGTTAAGCAAACTATATAAGATAAACACCTAAAGCAACATAACGCTAAACATTCTGGAAACTAACATAATATCCAAACGAAACTATTGAAACAAACTGACAAGCAAAGAAAAGGGAGCAACAACAGGAGGCATTTCACAAGTAGAGAAAATATAAAAGTAAACTATTCAAGCAAACATGAACCCATCAAATATATACCCATACACAAGCAAAATCTATTTTTTTTCTTCTATGAGTGAGGGAGACAAGCAAAACTGCCTGTAGCGAGTGTCTTCCTCCGAGTTGAAAGAGTGACAGGGCCAAAATCAAGGGACGGACGAACCAAAATGCCAGGACACACGGAGCAATTGAAGTCATAAGAACAGGGAAATACTGATTCTGGGAGAGAGTTCCAATGACAAAGCAAACTACTCAAATCAAGCCATACTGAAAATACATAAGTGTCTAACCAATATATAAAGTACCCAAGCAAAGAACAATACAATACAAATATTCACAAGTAAACATCAACTATAGAAATGCATAATAGTACTGTACACGACAAAGTACAGTGGCGCTAACAAGTCATGTCTCGGCACAAAGTATGTTTTGATCAATAATTGGTATCAGCAATACCCAATAATATTAATAATAATAATAGGCTGGTACTGTATTGTACGAGCGCCAATTCTCAAAGATGATTCACGAGCGCTCGCATTAACTTCAATTTTTCAAACAACAAATATATGTTTATAGTCATCAGTACAGTAACTCTATGATCCGCAGTATCATAAGCCTTCAGAAATAGGTGCGACTTCACTGGTTTATTAAAAGCATCAACACAAGTCAACTGCTTAAGTAACTGGAAGTTGATTGAATAGATGCAATTGATGGAACCTACATTATGATAAACTAAGCAACCAAAAACAAAACGATTATGAATATACAGTACTGTACTTACATTTCTTAAAGCAGTAGAGGCCGGGACCAGGCAGCCATACCACCACGGCAACACTTAACCTGAAAATAAAATAAAATATATGTAACAACTTGCATTTTATTCCTAAAGTTAGTCAGTAGCCAATTTTAATATCATCCAAAACTGGGACGACACAATATAATGACAAAAAACAACTAATCAAAGTCAATACAGTACAGTATGTGGAAAAAAACTATTTACCAAACAAAAATATGAAACATAATACACAAAACAGAAATTCCTCACTTAACCCCTTCACCACCATTATTATTTTCATCGTATTCTGGATTTATGTATGTACACTCGGTCAAAAAACTATCTGCACCCCTACGCTGGTCATCAGGAGTTGCAGGCAGAGGTACCAACCCTATCGAGCTGTACACATCTGATGATCAGCGTAGGGGTGCAGATACTTTTTGTACCGAGTGTACATACATAAATCCAGAATCGGATGAAAATAACAATGGCGGTGAAGGGGTCAAGTGACGAATTTTGAAGCAGAGTTAATTTCGTTCACTAATTTATGAAGTGTAATCATTAAAAACATTAAATTCAGGCGACTAAGTCAAGAATGGCTGTACATACTTTCGATAAACATAAAACTCTATAGTGTATTCATTAAAAGTCGGCCAAACCTCTTCAATACTAACCTCTAGACCTGATCACTTTCTAAGGAGAACTCCAAAGAAAACATTACCTACCGTATGCAGCGTTGGGAACTTCTCACCGAGACGCTATGACATGGAGTACATAGCGTCTCGGTGAGAAGTTCCCAACGCTGCATACGGTAGCTAATTTTTTCTTTGGAGTTCTCATTAGAAAGTGATCAGGTCTAGAGGTTAGTATTGAAGAGCTTTGGCCGACTTTTAATTAATATACTATAGCGTTTCTAGTTAACATTTTCAGTACCGTGCCGTGCTTTAAACTTTACTGTGGCTACTAATAGACTATTTTAATCAGTTGAAAAATGGCCTCCAGCAATTAACAAGCTTCAAACTATTTAAATATTTTTAGTATCACAGATCCTTCTTAAACTGCAAAAAATCGCTTGTCCTTGTCCCAATTTTGGTTTGTTTAGTTTGCAAGTTTTACATTTTAAAATATAGATAGAATATAATTATAGACCTAGAGAGTACAGAATGGGTTATGATGTTATAAAGTCCAAATGTCCGACTATCATAGATGCACTACAAATACCACACAATGCAGGGTATGCTGTCAGGATCACAACAGGGAACAATGTACTGTAGTAAAAAAACACAAAATGGGAGAAGAAACCTCTGAGAAATGTGGTAACTGCAAAGAAGGCTACTGGGCATGCTACCAAAATGTGCGGAAAAACTCCAAGTCATATTAAAAACCCCGAGAACCAGCAAATAATGTTACAGGAACATTATTTGACGTTTCTCTTGGTTTTTAATACGATAAGAGTTTTCCGTACATTTTGGTAGCATGCCCAGTAGCCTTCTTTGCAGTTGCCACATTTCTCGGAGGTTTCTTCTCTCATTTTGTGTTCTTTTACTACAGTACTGTACATTGTTCCCTGTTGTGATCCTGACAGCATACCTTGCATCGTGCGGTATTTGTAGCGCTTCTATGATAGTCGGACATTTGGCCTTTATAACATATTAACCCATTTTGTACTCTCTAGCTCTATAATTATATTCTATCTATATTTAGAAACAATTTTGAAGTTTAAGAAGGATCTGTGATACTATAAATACTTAAGTAGATACTATCAAGCTTCTTAATTACTGGAGCAGCTTTTTGAACTGATTAAAAATGTCTATTAGTAGCGACAGTCAACAAATACATGTGGCACTCCAAGGACTCGAACCTAGGATGCTCACACAAAAATTCCGCGCATTTATGCATTACGCTATCAACACAGAAGTGAGAAATTCCCAAGGATGTCTAGGTCAATTTTGGTTACGAGGTTTGCTCGACTGTCGGCGTCCTCTACAAGGCAACAGATATTAGAACATAGCTAAGCCGGCACTAGAGCCAGCCCTATTACCTATCCCCTATCACCTATACAACCACTGAGGCGTCCTATACAGCTAAACCCATACGGTACCGGCAACAAATTTTGCATTTTATTTCAGCTTAGACGATTTTGTGAAGCTTAGGAAACATATACAGTATGTGGTAGCTTATAAAGGATTAATTGAGACCATTTAAATCAAGTAATGCCACTTGAGAAAAAACTCATACAATCCACTCTGGATTCGAACCCTGGATCTTGCGATTAATTGAGTGTCTGTAGCATTTTAATGGGTAGACGTCCTTCCCAAGCTGAACAAAATCGTCCAATACATTATATTCTGCCAAAATCGTCTAATACCTTCCAGAATATCAAGAAAAGTACATCACCGGTACACAGAGGGTTAAATGGAGGTGGTCCCTGTCAGCTATCTAATACCTCGCAGTGGCAAGGGTGCACCAGTCGGGGTCGTATCCAATCTCACCGCTCTAGCCGTATCTCAAGGACCCTCGGAGGTTTCAAGGAGCCATCGTTGACATGGTCATCTGCCACGATTTCCCTTTCCACCAGTGCGAAAAGAAGAAGAATAAGACACAGGGAGAGAGAAAGGGGTGGTGTAAAAAAGGCTTATCTCGTCGGAATAAATGGGTCTTCCGCAACCTGATAAGTCAAGCCTCTACCCACACAGGTCGTAGGGAAGGCCCAAATATCCCAGCCAGTCACCACTCGGTTAGTAACATATTATATAAATACCCGAAGGCAGGTTAGTCAATATACAGTATACATAAAGTAAATAAAACATAAATGCATATAATAATAATATAATATTTTAAAATGTAAAACTTCCAAACTAAACAAACCAAAACTTGGACAAAGACAATATACAGTAAAGGCAAAATAACCTATCAAAATCACTATGTGGAAAAAACGCTTAATAAAATGATAATTTATAAATACAAAAACACAATCCACCACATAGGGTGTACATAACTACATGAGCAAGTTAATCTAGTAAATTGTGACTTGCAAAATAAACAAACCAAAACTGGGACTAAGACAATATAAAGGCGAAAGAACTAATCAAAATTGCTATGTGGAAACAACGCCTTAGCAAAATACAATAATTACATTTTTTCATAGCTTTTCACCAACCAACTTTACTTCTAAACTCACACAGCTACAGCTACTCACAACACAATACCAGACATCTGGAAGCATGGTATCATCATCACATTCCCCAAACCTAACAAAGACCCCACGCTACCCTCCTCACACCGCCCTATCACACTCCTTTGCACCCCCTCCAAAGTCATAGAGCGCCTTGTACTACAACTGATGACACCTGACTTACCCCTTTCTCAAACACAACACGGCTTCAGGCCATTGCACTCCACAAACACTCTTCTTACAGACCTTACACAAAGAGCTTTTGACGGCATCAACTCAGCTAGACCACCACACAGATCAGTACTTGCCACACTTGACATTAGTAAAGCCTTCGATGCCATCCCCAGCCACAACCTAACAAACAAAATCTACAACACAAACATGCACAACAACACAAAAAGATGGCTGGAAAACTTCTTAGCAGGCAGATGTGCACACGTATCTTTGGCCGGTCAGTCATCTAGCATTAGAAATTTCCCAATCGGAGTCCCGCAAGGATCCGTCCTGTCGCCCGCACTCTTCAATCTGTACATGCATGATATAAATACACCAAATTCACCCCAAATAACCATAGCCCCCTACGCAGACGACATAACACTCACAAGCATGCACCAAAACCCAGACACAGCAACAAGACTCCTTTAAGACTATCTCGACACATTACATGAATGGTGCACTACAAACACTCAATTTAGCCCCAGCTAAATCCACTGCAACCCTCCTCACAAGCTGGACAGGAGAGCACGATTACGTCCCGGGACTCAACATAAACAACACACCCCTAACACACACACACACACACACAAAATCCTAGGAGTAACATACGACACCCAAATGACATTCAAACAGCACACCACAAACACGAAAAAGAAACTGACACCCAGACTTAACGCCCTCAGATCACTTGCCCACACAAAATTTGGACACAACAAAGAAACCACCACCACAGTCTACAAACAATACATAACATCAGTTATGGAATACGCAAGCCCGGCCTGGGCTTCTAACCTAGCTGAAACACATCATAAGACCTTACAGACTATTCAAAATAAAGCCCTTAAAATCATCACAGGATGCACAGCTACTACACCCACAGATCACCTACATCAAGAAACCAAAGTCCTAAAAGTCAAAGATCATCTACACATGAGAGGCACTCAATTCCTGGCAGAAGCCTCCACGAATCAACACCACCCACTACACTACATGGCAACACACCCACAGACACCAAGAAATATCAAAACAACACCCAGCACACGCTATCACACACAAATACTGTCTTCTCTCCCTCCCTGCCCACCCCAAACCAACTTCCGGAAGCACATCCATACTCATATCACTCGCCGTTCCATCCACTCACTCATAGACAACACGCAGCTGCAAGCACGACCTCCCGAAATCCATCCTTCTGAATCCTCCCTTCCTCGCGAGGACAGAGTCCACCTGGCCAGGCTCAGATGCGGACACCATCCAGCTCTTCTGAGCTATCAGAAGAGACTGGATGACTCCGTCGTCGACACCTGCCCGGGTTGTAACACAGCACCCCATACCATAAAACACATCATGGTTGTAACACAGCACCCCATACCATAAAACACATCATAGACGACTGCATTTCACACAACCACTTACGCCAACAACACAATTTACACTATTTGAGAGCTCTGTGGGACAGCCCGACCGTGGCCATGGCCTTCCTTAAGGACTCAGGGCTGTTCGGCCAGGCAGCTTAGGGAACAACAACAACAACAACAACAACAACAACTTCTAAACTCAATTAATGAAATCGACAAATACATGTGGTTCTCCAATGACTCGAACCTAGGATACTCACACCACAATTCTGCGCATTTATGCATTACGCTATCAAGACAGTTATAAACCCAACTAATGAAATCAATGAAACTAATTAATACATGTGGTACTCCAAGGACTCGAACCTAGGATACTCACACCCAAATTCTGCTCACTAACCAGGACGCTAACAAGACAGTTAAATAAAAGAACACAATTGTAAAACACAATTTGTCAAACTTTCTAAATAAACATATAATCACTTTTTTCCAGCTGATGGGAAGTCGATTCCTTTATCGTTTGATTTATCGATTCTTGATGGAAAAATATGATACTGCTATGTGTCTGCATCATATTATGGACAACTTATCATAATTCAAATGTTAAACTTGCAAAATAAACAAATCAAAACTGGGACCAGACAATAAAGACAAAAGAACTAATCAAAAGCGCTATGTGGAAACAACGCTATAGTAAAATATATTTATGAAATTTAAATGTAAAACTTGCAAACTAAACAAACCAAAACTGCGACAAAGACAATATAAAGGCAAAATAACTAATCAAAATCGCTATGTGGAAACAACGCTTACTAAAGGAACACAATTGTAAAATACTAATTGTACTACAACTAATTACACCCGACCTACCCCTAGCTCCAACACAACATGGCTTTAGGCCACTGCACTCCACAAACACTCTCCTCACAGACCTTACACAAAGAGCTTTCGATGGCATCAACTCAGCTAGACCACCACAAAGATCACTATTAGCCACACTCGACATTAGTAAAGCCTTCGATGCCATCCCCCGCCACAACCTAACAAACAAAATCTACAACACAAACATGCACAACAACACAAAAAGGTGGCTGGCCAACTTCCTAGCAGGCAGATGTGCACACGTATCTTTTGCCGGTCAGTCATCTAGAATCAGAAACTTTCCAAATGGAGCCCCACAAGGATCCGTCCGATCGCCCTCACTCTTCAATCTGTACATGCACGATATAACTACACCCAATACGCCCCAAATAAACTTAGCCTCCTACAGTATGCAGATGACATAACACTCACATGCACACACCATGACCCAAATAGAGCAACAGATCTCCTTCAACCCTATCTCAACACACTACATGGCTGGTGCACTACAAACAGACTTAATCTAGCCCCAGCCAAATCCACCGCAACCCTGCTCACAACCTGGACAGAACACGAATACATCCATCAACTCACCATAAACAACACATGCCTAACACATACACACACACCCAAAATCCTAGGAGTAACATATGATACTCATATGACATTCAAACAGCACACCACAAACATTAAAAAGAAACTGACACCCAGACTTAACGCCCCAGATCACTTGCTCACACAAAATTTGGACACAACAAAGAAACCACCACCACAGTATATAAACAATACATAAGATCGGTGATGGAATACGCAAGCCCAGCCTGGGCTTCTAACCTAGCTGAAACACATCATAAGACCTTACACACTATTCAAAACAAAGCCCTAAAGATCATTACAGGCTGCACAGGCCAGCTACTGCACCCACAGATCAGCTACATCAAGAAATCAAAATCCTTAAAGTCAAAGACCATCTGGACATGAGAGGCACTCAATTCCTGGCAGCAGCCTCCACAAACCAGGACCACCCACTAAACTACATAGCAACACATCCACAGACACCAAGAAATATCAAAACAACACCCAGCACACGGTATCACACAATTACTGTCCTCTCTCCCTCCCTGCCCACCCCGAACCAACTTCCAGAAGCACATCCATACTCATTTCTCTCGCCGATCCATCCACTCACTCACAGACAACACACAGCTGCAAGCACGACCTCCCGAAATCCATCCTTCCGAATCCTCCCTTCCTCGCGAGGACAGAGTCCACCTTGCCAGGCTGAGATGCAGACACCATCCAGCCCTCCTGAGCTATCAGAAGAGACTGGATGACTCCAGCGTCGACACCTGCCCGGGATGTAACACAGCACCCCATACCATTAAACACATCATAGAAGACTGCATTTCACACAACCACATACGCCAACAACACTGTGATTGTGGAGGGAGCTGCACCAAGGGGTGGACCGAGGAAGACCTGGGATCGGACTATACGTGCCGATCTCAAATCCAAGAACTTGACAAGTGAAGCAGCCCTTAACAGGGTTGCCTGGAACGCCGCCATTAGGACAACACATATTTTCAACATCGTCACATTCATAGGTATACATGGCACAGAGGTGAAGGTGAGCAGGAACAGAAATCTTTAATTGACTATGCCATGATTGACTCTGGGCTAAAAGGAAGAATTTTAGATTCGAAAGCTGTAAGACGTATGCTGACGGGATCAGACCACTATACAGTGCTGACAAAAGTGAGGATAAGGAAGGAGTGCAAATATGAGAGGAAAGAGAGAAAACTGACAATAGAGAGAATAAATGTGAGAAAACTAAGTGAAGAATGTAATGCAACAAAATACAGGGACATGCTGAAACAGACTATAAAGAGCATGGATGATATGATAGACCTAGGAAATACTGTAGACGAAGTATGGATAGGTACAAGAGACTCCATGATTAAAGCAGCTGAGAAAGTATGTGGGAAGAAAACATTTAAAATGTGGAAGAAGAAAGGTAATGCATGGTTTAGCAAAGAGATAGAAGAAATAGTGAAAAAGAAGAAAGAGTTGAGAAAGAGTATGCTGCAAAAGAATATACCTAGAGCAACTAGAGATGCGAGGAAAGAAGAATATAAGAACTTGAAACAAAGAGTGAAGAGGACAATACAATATGCTAAAAGGAAGGCAGATGAGGAATATGGGAAAAAGATTAGTGAACAGTTTCTGAATGACAAGAAAGCATACTACAGAGCTGTGAAAGAAGCCAGAGGGAAGAAGACTGAGTGTGTCTCAGGTGGTAGGATGAGGGACATGAATGGGGAAGTGGTAGAGGGTGATGATGTGGCGAAAGTATGGAAAGATAATTTTAGTAGCTTAGCTGTAAAGAGTAGGGGAAGGCAAAGATCTCATCCATAGGAATGGAGAGAGGTAGAATAAACAGGGTAACTGAAAGCCAGATAAGCAGAGAAGAAGTAAAAGAAGCAGTCAATAGACTTAAAATGGGCAAAGCTGCTGGAGTAGATAACATCCCAGGTGAAATGCTGAGATATGGAGAAAAAGCTGTTGACATAATGCATAGATTATGTAAATTAGCATGGGAAAAGGAAAGTGTACCAGAGGAGTGGAGGAAAGCAGTGATAGTACCCTTGTACAAAGGGAAGGGTAGTAAAGAGGAGTGTAAGAGTTATAGGGGAATTAGTTTGCTGAGCATACGTGGAAAGGTACACGCAAGAGTAGTAACAGAGAGACTACAGAAGATAACGGATGACAAAATAGGCGAGGAGCAGGGAGGTTTCAGAAAGGGCAGGGGCTGCGTTGACCAGATAGTCTCAATGCGTTTGTTGGTAGAGAAGTATCTGGCCAACAACAGAAAACTCTATGCAGCATTCATGGATTTGGAAAAAGCCTATGACAAAAGTAGACTGGGAGGGTCTGTGGGATGTGTTAACAGTATATGGTGTGGGAGGAAAGTTGCTAATGGCAGTAAAATCTTTTTATAGGAATGCAATGGCAAATGTGAACGTAGAAGATAAGTTATGTGAAAGTTTTGAGGTCATATAGGAGTAAGACAGGGATGTGTCATGTCAGCTTGGCTGTTCAATATATACATGGATGGAGTGATTAGAGAATGTAGAGCGGGATCAATGGGTGTAGGAGCTACACTGGAATCAGAGGGAAGAGCATGGAAGATTTTAACATGCCTATATGCAGACAATGCAGTCCTGTTGGCGGAAAATGCGGAAGAACTTCAGAGAGTGGTCACTGACTTTGACAGGGTATGTGAACAGAGAAAGTTAAAGGTCAATGTAGGGAAATGTAAGGTAATGGTGTTTGAGAGAAGAATGCATGAAACCATAGATTTTAAGGAAAAATATAGAATAAAAAGGAACATGAGAAAAGTTGTTAAATAAAAATGACAAATGAAGTACTGGAAGAGCTTGAAAGCTTCAAGTATTTGGGAGCTGTACTTTGCAAATATGGTAAAATGGAGAGTGAGATAAAAGAGAGAAAAATGCAAGGGAGAAAGGTGATTGGAGAACTTGATAGTATTCTCAAAGGAAGAATGGTTAGTCAGGAAGTCAAAAAGTAACTGAGAAACAGTGTGCTACTCCCAACACTCTCATATGGAAGTGAGACATGGACAGCAAGTGACGAGGACCTCTCCAAACTGAGAGCTGTGGAGATGAGCTTTTTCAGAATGGCAGCTGGCATGAATAGGCTAGATGGGCCAAGTAATAGGGAAGTGTATGACTCCTTTGGAATGGAAGAGCAGGCTTTGGGCATTGATTGTAGTGTGGTTGAGTGGATAAAGAGAAGTACTTTGAGGTGGTATGGTCATGTTCAGAGAATGGATGAAGACAGAATGCCAAGAAAGATATATGGGAGTCAGGTGAGTGGAACTGCTAGTAGTGGAACACCACCTATGGTATGGGAAAAGAAAGTAGAAAAATATATTGAAAAAACTTCCACGTAGTGGAAGGGGCATTGTGGCATGGGCAAAGGAGGCATGTCTTGACAAAGTAGCCTGGAGACGTTTCTGTCATGACCATCCTCTAGCGGGGGTTTCCCAGGGGGAAACAAGGCGTCGGAGATGATGATGATGATGATGATGAAAACAAACTCAAAAGTTACTGATCAAATCAATATAACGAACTCATCAAAATAAAAACTATCGAAAAGACAACACTAAACAAAATCTATATGCGGAAAAATACATTTAAATTTATCGGATATTAAACTTTGAAAACAACAAACTTATATCAATATAATACAATAACACAAAACTAACAATTTCTCAATGACTCAGCAAGACTCGACAAGTAACAGTAAACATAAACGCTACATTGTCATCAAAACAACACTAAAAATTATATTGCAAAACTTGCAAAATAAACACACAAAAACTGGGACGACACAATGTAAAGACAATAAACAAATCAAAATCGCTATGTGGAAATAACGCTTTAGAAAATCAAATTATGAAATAAAAGAACAATCCACCGCATAGGGTGTACATCACTACATGAGCAAGTTAATATCATTCCAGTAAACAGAAACAATACATTATCCTCAAAAGAACGCTTGGCGGTGACGTAGACAGGCGGGATTTTTGAGCCGCAATAACGGCTATAGGACCCGTAGTAACAGAAAAGTTGGGGTTTTTTTGGTCTACGCGATAATGCTCAAACGCGATAACAAAACCCGCGATAACGGAGGGATAAGTGTATACGCTATCACTACAATTACAATATGAAACTTGCAAAATAAACAAACCAAAACAGGGACAATACAAGATAAAAGCAAAAGAACTAATCAAAATCGCTATGTGGAAATAACGCTTTAGCCAAATAAAATTATGAAATTATAATGTAAAACTTGCCATATAAACAAACCAAAACTGGGACGACACAAGATAAACGCAAAGGAACTAATCAAAATCGCTATGTGGAAATAACGCTTAATGAAATTAAATATGAAATAAAAGAACACAATCCACACTCAACTCTTTTAAGTATCTGGGCAGTGTGTTGAGTAAAGATGGGACTATGGATGAAGAGGTGCGGGAGAGGGTACAACAGGGGAAGAGGGTTGTAGGAACGCTAAAAGCAGTAACAAGAAATAGGGTGGTCAGTATGGAAGTGAAGAAGTCCTTGCATGACAGTGTGGTAATCCCGACACTGACTTACGGAAGCGAAGCATGGACGTTGGTTGAGAGACTCAGACCAAGAGTGAGAGCAGTGGAAATGAATTACTTAAGGAGTGCGTGCGGAGTTACATGGAGGGATAGACAGACTAATGAGGAAGTAAGAAGGAGGTGTGGTGTGGAGGTAGATGTGCTGGAAAGTGTGAAAAGGAACAACTTGAGATGGTTCGGCCATATGGAACGTATGGAAAGCGAGAGAATGACTAAGAGGGTGTACGAGAGCGAGGTGGAGGGACAGAGGGGGAGAGGTAGACCGAATATGAGGTGGAAGGATGGAGTGAGGAACTACATGAACGAAGGCGGTGCTGGTTGGGGGGAGGGGCGTCGACTGACTGGGGACAGAGGTGCATGGGGGCGGTTCGTTCGTGGCCACCCCTTCGGGGATCACGGCGTCAGGCAATAGATAGATAGATAGAATCCACACTACTGCTGTTTGCGGATGATACAGTTCTGATGAGTGATAATGAATGGGAGTTGCAGGGTCTGGTAAATGAGTTTGGAACAGTGTGCGAAAAACGGAATTTGAAGGTAAATACGGGGAAGAGCAAGGTTATGGTCTTCGAAAGGGGTGAAGTCACAGAGTGTGAGGTGAAGCTGAACGGTCAGGCTATGGAGATCGTCAACTCTTGTAAGTATCTGGGCAGTGTGTTGAGTAAAGATGGGACTATGGATGAAGAGGTGCGGGAGAGGGTACAACAGGGGAAGAGGGTTGTAGGAACGCTAAAAGCAGTAACAAGAAATAGGGTGGTCAGTATGGAAGTGAAGAAGTCCTTGCATGACAGTGTGGTAATCCCGACACTGACTTACGGAAGCGAAGCATGAACGTTGGTTGAGAGACTCAGACCAAGAGTGAGAGCAGTGGAAATGAATTACTTAAGGAGTGCGTGCGGAGTTACATGGAGGGATAGACAGACTAATGAGGAAGTAAGAAGGAGGTGTGGTGTGGAGGTAGATGTGCTGGAATGTGTGAAAAGGAACAACTTGAGATGGTTCGGCCATATGGAACGTATGGAAAGCGAGAGAATGACTAAGAGGGTGTACGAGAGCGAGGTGGAGGGACAGAGGGGGAGAGGTAGACCGAATATGAGGTGGAAGGATGGAGTGAGGAACTACATGAACGAAGGCGGTGCTGGTTGGGGGGAGGGGCGTCGACTGACTGGGGACAGAGGTGCATGGGGGCGGTTCGTTCGTGGCCACCCCTTCGGGGATCACGGCGTCAGGCAATAGATAGATAGATAGATAGAATCCACACTACATGTGCAAGTTAATTTATTTCCCAACCAAACTAATCGCAAACATAACAACGCAATATCGTCACGTTCAAGGAATTAAACATGAACAATACATTATCATCAAAAGAACAGTAAAAATATAGATTAAATTCTTAAAGACTCACATTATTTTGGCAGAGTTTGTTGTTGTTGTTGGTCAAACAGTTGTATCCGATGGCCCCGTGTAGTGGAAGGTGTCCTGTTCTGGTCCTCCAACGGTTGTCCTATACTTCTGACATCAAGGAACCCAACACCAATCTGTAAAAGTTATAATGCCAGTTTTAGTTTGTTTATTTTGCAAGTCCTTCCGGGTGGATGGGACTCGTTAGCCATGGTTGGCAACTCATCTAGGGGAGACAACCTTATACAAATCCGGGTGGATGGGACTAGTCAGCCTTGGTTGGCAACCTGTCTAGGGGAGTAAACCTGATACAAATCCGTACTGCTTACCTAAGGCTAAGGCAGGTTAGTGGATGGATTAGCCGAACACCTCTGTAGAAAAATAGTGCTAACAAGATACACAGAGGGCCTCGGAGTCGGACGGATCCTAAATTGAGTGGTCAATCCTGTAAGTCCTTCACTAAACTGGCTCGGGTTGTCCCTCTCACAGGGAATAGGTCCGCTTGGGGGCATTCTGTGTATGGCCACCCTCGTTAGGGGAGTAAGGCGTCCGGCAATAGATAGATAGACATTATAATACAGTCAGTTCTCCTATTACACGCCTATATGGGCGACACATGATGGCGCGTACAGTATTAGGATTCCGCGTACAGTATTAGGAACATGTCAAAAATAAACTGAACAAGCCAGACCTATGAGAGTTCCGTATGGAGCTCAGTGGTCTGGTTAATCTGCTCTAACTAACTAAACTGAACAAGATGTGGAAATATACTTGAGCCGAACAGGCCTATTGGTCTAACTATTAGGGTGACCGTCTCGTAGCCCAAGGGTCCCGGGTTCCAACTCCCGCCCAGGGTATATTTTTGGGAGGCTATTTTCGCATCAAACGAAGTTTAGGTGTGTTGGTAAAATTGTCTAGATGGTTGAAAGTAAGATCGGAGCTCCATAACTCCTCTTTCGGGTATGGTGTAAATCCTATTCCTACAAACATACCTTAACCCTCCGGATCCGGGGGCCCTCATATGAGGCGGTTCGCTGTGTCTGGGGCCATTTTTGTACAGTCAAGCTTCATAATTCAGTAGCTACTGATTGAGACCACCTAGAGCAGTCAGATTTTTTACAAATTGTAGAAAATCTTGTTGTCTGTAGACTACCGTTGAGATGACATCGCTACGACGCGTGGTTGCCGAGTTATGATGATTTTAGCGGCGATTTTTAGACGCGCTTTTTACCTCATATGAGGCCTCCCGGATTCCTAATCAAAATACGTTTTGCCTCATATGAGGCCTCCCGGATCCCAAGGGTTAAGGGAAAAATAGCATATGGTGGACACCTCGATTTTTTTTTTTAAATAAATGGCGTAATTTTGACAATTTTTGCCCTAAATACCAACCAATAGTGGATTAAATTATGAACAATAAGACATAACAAAAATAATATTTTTTTCACCAACCAACTTTACTTGTAAACTCAATTAATGAAATCAACAAATACATGTGGCACTCCAAGGACTCGAACCTAGGATACTCACACCGAAATTCCGCGCATTTATGCATTACGCTATCAAGACAGAAAATACACCGAAAACGAGAGCAAAAATAATTGAAGACTCAAAACATCAAACTAGAAAACATAAACAAACAAGTGAATGAATTTTTAATGTGATATGGACCATCAGGGTGTACTGTATGCCCTATACTGTATATATCTTTTTGTGTATGGAATAAAAAATCTATCTATCTATCTATCTACTCAGGCCCAATCCCCACTTTCCCTAATTATTTTTTTTTTTGGGGGGGGGGGGTCTCAAGACAGAGCAAGAACAGGGACAACACAACAGAAAACAACGAACACAAAAACAAAACACAAATTCACATACATCTAGGTCATCCAGGAGAAGACCCAGAAAAAATTAAAATATAATAATAATAATAATATAAACTGCCATTGTCTAAGGTGTTTCTTGCTTGGAGGCGAAATCTGAGTGACTCAGGTGAATCCGAAATCCCAGCATTACTTGCGCAACTTACGGCCGCCAACTTTAATGTCGTCAACACTAGCCAAGACGCTCTCTAAGTACACCCGCCTTTTACTTGCTTATTTGTTAATTAAAATGTAAAACTTGCAAACTAAACAAACCAAAACTTGGACAAACACAATATAAAGGCAAAATAACTTATCAAAATCGCTATGTGGAAATAACGCTTACTAAAATAAAAATGTTGTTATAAAATAAAAGAACACAATCCTGAACCTTAGTATCTCTCACGTTTAGGGCCTCTAGTGCATTCAGTGATAGGGATGGTGGGCCTGGTAGTAATGATGAAGGAATTGAATGCCCGGGACTATCAAAACAGAGTCAAGGCAAGTGCCGTGTCTGACGAAAGCCGCGGAAACATGACGATGAGTTTCTATCTATTTCTATCTATCTATTTGCTCAGGCTCATTCCCAATTTTTTCAATTTTATTTTTTTAATACATACCAGTATACATTATATTTTTTGTATTACGGGGGATATGCTAAATATGACTATGGTTTCAAATAAAGTCTATGTGGTAAGTAATATCAACATATGATATCTGGTGCCACGCGAAATGATGGATGTCCACGTGTATTAGGTAAAAAGGGCGGATATGGCCACTTTTGGTCTCCCAAAACGCTTATTAGGAACTGTAGACACTTATTGAGAATTTTTTGTTTTTCCGACCCCCCATCCGCGTATTAGGGTTTTCGTGTATTAGGAGAGCTGACTGTATTTTGTACTATTATTAAACCTTTTGTGCACTGCTGGACATGATTGTGCCCTTACAGGGATACTTACAAATCTTGTGACCATCAGGAAGGGTGTTTAGAAACCTTTATTGAAATTACTTCAACCTCTGCAGTTAGTTGTGTTTGAGCGAGTTGTGGCCAGAAAACTAATTTTGGAGAGGTAATTATGAGATTAAGATAATTATATTTCTGAATACTAAACGGAAACCCCTCTGGACCTGAAAGGGTAAATATCTTGTCAAATTGCAAATTTTTGTAAATAGATAATCTTGACAAATAGCAGTTTCTTTATTCATGTACAATATTAAACATTTAACCAGAACGTGCTTCACTTCCCAAATTTACTAATTCCTTGAACATGACGAGAGGGCATTGTCTTGATAGGGTACCGGTAATGCATAAATGCGGGGCATTTCGGTGTGAGTATCCTAGGTTCGAGTCCTTGGAGTGCCACATGTATTTGTTGATTTCATTAATTGAGTTTAGAAGTTGTTGTTTTTGTTGTTCCCCAAGCTGCCTGGCCGAACAGCCCCAAGGCCCCGAGCAAGGCCAAGGCCATAACCGAGCGCCCCCACAGAACCCTTCCTGCCGACCACAATAAAGCCTGGGTGACCGAAGCCACTCCATGGCGGGGAGCTGAGGAGGGTGCGCAAACGCCCGGGAAACCAAAGCCCCACCCAAGGCCCTGTGCCCCTCAGCAATTATAAAGAGAAAGTTGAGGGGCAAAGGAAAAATGTTCAGAAGTAAAGTTGGTTGGTGAAAAATATGAATACAGTACTATACTGTATGTATGTATAATTAATTTGCCTGAGAAACAGATTCACTTGCTCATATAGTGATGTACATTCTATGTGCTGGTTTTGTGTTGTTCAATTTCAAATGTATATTTTACTAAATGTTATTTCCATGTAGCGATTTGTATCGATAGATAGATAGATTTTGAGACTGTAAGCACATTCTCTGTGAACAAAACGGTCTTTAAACTTGTATGTACAGTATGTATGTATGTATGTATGTATGTATGTATGTATGTATGTATGTATGTATGTATGTATGTATGTATGTATGTATGTATGTATGTATGTATGTATGTATAGATTTTGAGACTGTAAGCACATTCTCTGTGGACAAAACGGTCTTTAACCCTCTATTGGCGGCCCACAACATAAGTCGAGTTAAATAAATTTGGACTATGTGGCGGCTCACAACATAAGTCGTGTGGCAATTTCAGCACGTAATGTTGCTGAGAGAGAGAGAAAGTGGTGGCAGGAGAGTAGCGAGCGTATGACTGCTCCAGACCACCGCGGCGGGCCTACTGACATGAATCCCACCCTCCTCCACCCTCTCACACTCGCTACTTAGTGAAATGTATGGGGAAAGTACCGAATTACATGGTTTTTGCACTCGTGTTGCGCGGTTGTTGCAAGAAAACTAGCCGTCATACAAGGATCGTTGTGGTGTCATTGGAAAGCTCTGTTTATGCCCTTTCAGGGATAGATACTTGTTTTACGCTCTGGGTCTTATTTAGGCATGAATATGATCACGTAAACAGCCCTATTTTGGCTAAAAACACCCCGCTGGGCGGTACATATAAATAGACCGCCTAGCCCGCCAATAAGGTGTTAAACTTGTATGTATGCATGTATGTATGCATGTATGTATGTATGTATGTATGTATAGATTTTGATAATAAGTTGTTTTTATCTATATATTGTGTCATTCCTGTTTTGGTTTGTTTTGCAAGTTTTACAATATAATTTAATTTGTTTCATTATTACACTGTTCAATAATTGGGGAAAACTATGGTACTGTGCTTAAGTATACAGTAAGTATATGCTTCATTAACAAGTTGAGAATAAAAATTGCATAATAGCAAGACATTTTACAGACAAACATAATAAAGGTTGATTCGCTGACAGTACTGTACCTTTGTTTTTGTTTTTTGTTTTTCAAGAATAAAACAAATTAAAGTGAGGAAATGTATGTACCTGTACTGTATGTATATACTCTGGCACTTGCCCCACTTTTCTTATTTTTTTTTTATGGGGGTGGCCGACTCGAGACAGCCCGAACAGTGACATCACAACATATCAGGAAAACAAAACAAAACAACAAAACACAAAATCACACACATCTAGGTCATGCAGGAGAAATACTCAGAGACCCAGGCCTATTTGGGGTCCCCAGCAAAAGATACTGTAACAATTTTCTAGTTAATGTACCTGTGTGAAGTTAGGTATCCCAGCAGAACTTGTGACTGGGGCCCGTTCCCCTGTGGTTGTGGTTGTGGTTGTGGTTGTGGTTGTGGTGGTGGTGGTGGTGGTGGTAGTGGGGTCTTTACCCTGGTGATGGTGGTGGTGGTAGTGGTGGTGGCTGGGCAGGGGGGGGCACCAGGGGGGTCAGCTCTGTAGTGGACACCTTTGGAGGGGGCTGTCATCATGCTCCACCAGAGTCGTCACCTGAAATTACAAACACTTTTAATAACACTTCATAAAAAAGTCAAAGGAAAAACTACAATCAATTCTAGTTACCGTATTTTTCGGCTTATAGGACGCGATGTTTTATAGGACGCACTCTAAATTATACAAGTAGAATTTGGAAAAAAGTATAAAGCCATAAAACCAACCTCGTAATTATGAAGAGCCACTTGCATGCTTTGTTTACATTTTGCCGTCCCTGTTCAGTCAAACAATACGGTGCAGCGTCTGTTTTGGTACGCAATACTGTAGCATACTATTGTGGATACTACCAAAGTATTCATAGTTCGTAATATTTTATGGGATAAATATAAAGCAATATCAAAGTGTGTTTTATTTATTACAATAATACCCAATAATACCATAATATATTATGTGGATGCAAATTTGTAGCCTACGAAATAGAAAAAAACGAAAAGGTGACGATATTGTTACTGTACCGAAAGTTCAGAGTACCGGACCGTTGTACCGTAGCGTCAGGCCAAAACGTAATCATGCAAATTCTTTTTATAATTTACATAAACGACTTAGACGAAGGAATAGAATGCAAAATTTCGAAATTTGCTGACGATACAAAAATTACTAATAAAGTAACCTCAACAGTACATTGGCAAAAACTACAAGGTGACCTAGACACTTTAGAAAACTGGGCAGAAAAATGGCAAATGAAATTCAACATAGAAAAATGCAAAGTATTACACATCGGTAGTAACAACGCTAAAAAGATTACTCAATGAACAACATTCAACTATCAAATACAAATAATGAAAAGGATCTGGGAGTTATAATATCAAGTGACCTGAAGCCGAGTAAACAGTGTACAGAGGTAATAAAAACTGCTAATAAATTGGTGGGTTTCATCGGCAGAACATTCAAATTCAAATCAGAAAAAATCATACTTACTCTATTCAACTCATTGGTGCGTCCCCATCTCGAATACTGCGTGCAATTCTGGTCACCGTACTACCAAAAGGACATAAATAAACTTGAAAGGGTGCAACGCAGAGTCACTAAAATGATACCTAGATTGCGTAATAAACCGTACGAAGAGCGCTTAAAAGAACTAAATTTGTTTAGCTTAACAAAGCGCAGAATGAGAGGTGACCTAATAGAGGTGTTCAAAATCTTCAAGGGATTCAGCAACCTAAATGTAAGCGAATTATTTACGATCAATCAAGCAAACACGAGAAACAATGGTTATAAGATTATAGGCAAGCGTTTTCATTCTCACGAGGCGAAGCATTTCTTCTTCAACCGCGTTGTGAATAATTGGAACAGACTACCCTCGAACATTGTAAACTGTAATACTGTCGAAACATTTAAGAACCATCTGGATAAACACATGGCAAATAACCCCCGATTAACACAGTTTCTTTCAGAATAACGCGCAACGAAATGTCAACGCATACCGCAATGTATATTGATTTTCATACATCTGTTCCCTTTCAGAATTGTAGTAAATAGAGTTAGCTTAGATTACAAATCAACTTCTTTTTTCTCCCTGTCCTGTTCGAATTTCCGTGTCAGTTTTTCAATACTGCATGGTATTTTTCCTATCTGTTTCCATGCCAGCATTAGCTGGCTATCCTTTTCTCTACCTCGTAGTCAGTAGATTAGTAGTTTTAGATATCCAAACTGCCCCGTAAGGACCAATAGGTCTGTTGCAGTTTGTTCTCCTTTGTATTCCTTTGTATTCCTTTGTATTCCTTTGTAAATGGCTCATAATGCCAAACAATAAGCATTATATTCATTATTGGGCAATTATATTAGCATTGTGTACCATATTGTTTAGTTTAAATGCTAAATCTGAGTGCGTGTAGACTCGATACCTGATTTCGGAGCTTTTGGGGTTGGAAAAATGTCAACCTTTGTTTTGTAAGATGCAGGTTGATTTTAGAGGCCTAATTTTGGGAGAAAAAAAAACGCGTCTTATAAGCCGAAAAATACGGTAATCGTCTGACATGCTGTCTTGATAGCGTAATGGTACTGTACAACTCTGAGGGTAATTAAGCATTGGGAGTACTAGTGAGGATATGCGTAAAAATAGGCTTAGATGGTATGGACATGTGGAAAGGATGAACGACAATAATTGGGTTCAGAAAGTATCAATGTGGAGGGAGTTGCAAGGAGAGGTTGACCAAGAAAGATGTGGGATCAGGTACACGTCTCCCTCACTATCCGATGCCCCAATTTATGATATTATTATAGTTTTTTAGGCGTTTGGGTTTGGGTAGGGCCGAGAATGCATCCCCATTTACCCCATTAATTTGAGGGTTCGCTATACAATTTTTCTATATAAGATCGGGTTTTCAGGAACGTAACCCAATCGTAAATCGAGGGAGACCTGTACTACAAACTGATATCGCAGCCAAAGGACTGACTAAGAAGAATGCCCAAGACCGGGCTGCCTGGAACGCTGCTATAAGCTTAACAAAAAGTACCATGGAATATGTGACTTTATTTTGCAAGTTTTACATTATAATTTAGTGCAATAGCTGGGCTGTCGAGCGTATGGCCACAAACATGCGATCTACTGCCTTAGAAAATCAAGAAAAACAATTTGTTTGGTGTTGGACTTGTTGTGTGCTCTACAATGCAAACTGATGCATGACCAAGTATTCATAAAATACTCTACAGTACACTACTTGAAAATAGGATTAATTTTTTTTTTTTTTAAGAGACAATGAACGGAGGAAGGAAAAACACAAAAATTGAAAAAAATTATATTAACGAACCAGCTAAAAAGGGAAAAATCAATTATCTTGTGATGTTGACGGTTGGATTCTTAGGCCACCCAGTGTGTGTTATTGGCAGACAACAGTCTGGCACAGGGTTAGCACCTCTGCCTGCAACTATATCCATGTGTCAGAGACGATCGTCTCTGACACATGGATATAGTTGCAGGCAGAGGTGCCAACCCTACCAAGCTGTACACACCAGATGATCAGCATAGGGGTGCAGATACTTCTTGGAGCGAGTGTACATATATATTACATACATACATACCGTACATACAAATTTAAATCATAATGTAAAACTTACAAAATAAACAAACCAAATCATGGACGACACAAGATAAAGGCAAAGGAACTTATCAAAATCGCTATATGGAAATAACGCTTAATAAAATACAATGTTGAAATAAAAGAACACAACCCCCCAGGATCCGGCCCCTCGCGACTTTTTTATTTTCGCGGTTGTTCTTGTACCGGGTAAAATATTGAATTCTCAGGAATTTGCCACGCTTATAAATACCCAAAAAAATGGCCTAACCGAGGTTATAAATATAAATATCCAGCGGAAGTTGTCGTTGTTGTCTTGCGTTTGGTGATAACTAGAAGTCTCTAGACCAAGTGGTTCAGTTTTGATGATGAAATTAATTAGGTCAGTATGCCGGACGAAAGCCTAGGATTCGGTGTTTATTCCTGATAATCGGCATTTACCGATACTCATATCTCGGCAAATAAATGGCCTAACCAAGTTTTTATACATACCAGAGGCAGATATGGCCGTTGTTTTGCGATGGGTGAAGACTAGAACACTAAATTGTGTAGTTATTGTGTGAGGTGAGAAATAAGACTGAGTTAGGCGGTAATCCCGAGCTTCGTCCGAATGCCGCAGCGTTGCACTGCTGACCGCAACTACGGTCTGTTTATATTCGTTCAACAATTTATTAGTGATTATTGATTATGGATTAGGTGCGATTTTACTATAGGGCCGCGCATTTGACAGGTACCACCAAGGATTTAATACAGATTTGTTTTCGGTTTCCACACATCCAACACCAAGCTACACCCTTTTCTGGTGTAAGACACACTAAAAAAACAATGGGGACACTTTAATATTAATAATATTAGACAAAATATAAAGATAACTCGGTGGAAAACTTGCGTTAGCGGGAGTAACGTAGATCGTTTGTTGACATCGCGCTCGAGTTATAGACTTAGGCTACTTCGCGCATCTAACTAATTTCCCAATACTGGCGGTTCAATTACAATTTAGGCCCCGCGATACAGTATAAGCGGGTTCTATATACAAAGGACAGTCGCATTACAGTTTTTACCCATTATCCAGCAATCTTAACGGTTAACGACGCCCACCACTAATATAATGGGGAGGGATCAAATTATGGTTACCATGGGATACAGAATGCCCCCCCCCCTCTCAAAAAAAAAAACACAAAAAACAAAAAAAACAAAAAACAAAAGGAAAATGGAGATTGGGCATGAGTATTTTTTTTTTTCCCCCCCCCCCCCCCCCCCCCCAAGAAAAAAAAAACACACACAAAGGAAAACAAAACGGAAAGTGGGGATTGGGCATGAGTATATAGATAGATAGATAGACATACTGGGTGGAAGGGAACTCTGCCCTGTGCCCTCCTTCCTCACCTCCATGACTTACCTTGAAGCGCTTTTGCCTCAAGGGAGTGTTGGTCCCTCGTTGATCCCCGAGGCAAGGCCACAGCGTCGCCGCAACCCTTCACTGTGTTGTATATACCGGTACTGTACTCCAACTGGGACATGATGGAGTTGGAGGCTGCTGGGCGTGATGAGGTACCGGTATGTCCTGGAGCTCCTGCTTGGTTCGGGATGGTAGCCAGAAACTTGTCCAGTTCCCTCTTGAAGACCTCTGTTGTCACACCTGTAATGTTTATCATGTTTATTAAATAAGTAACACCCCATTCTTAACATTAATCATCAATTATAAACCCCAATGTACAGTCGTGCTAATAAGTGAAGTCTCGGCACCAAGTATGTTTTGATCAATAATTGGTATCAGCAATATATTTCTTACAGTTTCTTACAGCTTCATTTCTTCATATTGAGTGAAATATTCAAACATGTTCCTACACTTACCCACCCTATTCAACATCTGACAGACATTAATACAGCACAGAGCAAGCTAAACGTAATGACAGCTGAGACATGACTTATTAGCGCCACCGTACTTGAATAAACTAATGAAAGAATATGGTCCTCCCAGGATTCAAACTCGGTACACCACACCCAGAACATAAGCACATAAACCATTACACCACCAACACAGTTAAAAGGTTATTACCAGGGTGATACATACATACATAACATTTTAAGACTGAGTGTTCCACACATAAGTGCAGTCTCTTGTCCTAATGGCGGCGTTCCAGGCAACCCTGTTAAGGGCTGCTTCACTTGTCAAGTTCTTGGATTTGAGATCGGCGCGTATAGTCCGATCCCAGGTCTTCCTCGGTCCACCCCTTGGTGCAGCTCCCTCCACAATCACAGACCTGCATTTTTTCACCCAATTTTGTTCATCCATTCTCTCCACATGATAGTAAGATAATTATTCAGAATAGGCTCGGCTGCTTGCCGCCTTATTATAAATCATTTATTAAGGACAATGTAGGTCTATGGAATCCTTATACTATAGCCTACTGTACTTTGTATAATCCACTGTCCACTGTGGGAGAATAATTTGATCACATTTATAAAACATGATATTACTGCAAAAAACAGTCCCATCACTCCCTCTGATGTTCTCACTGTTTAATAAAGTCTTCATTATGGATTATAATTAATATTTACTCCCTGCTGGTAACATACATGATTGTCAATAAGTCATGGGAGGGTCAACCCCCCCCCCCCCCCCCACATTGGAATTATAACTAAAACCATGAAAACACTCATTTATCAAAATCTGTGGGGAAAACATGAAAAATAAGAGTGCGAGCCTTTTCCCTATAATTACCAATAGTATCACTAACACTCCCCACCTCCTATAAAAAGCGCTTACACAATACCGAAATAGTGACCCATCCTACTAAAAGTACGGTAAATTTGTGGGTGCGTTTTGAAGTTTTATTAGTTTTTAACAAGATTAGAGACTAGGGCTTCCTAAATAAGGCAAAAAAAAAAAAACCACACACACACACACAAGAGGAAAATTACGAACAGCGTCGAAACTTCCTGTACCGGTATTCAACAAATCTCACACGGTAGCGTCGTCGTCGGACGTCTGGGATATATTTTTTATAATACAGTACTGTAGTTTTAAAAATAATAAATCTTGTTAGTCCTAAAAACAAATAAAACTTCAAAACACACGGGAAGGATGCACAGTAGTATCCGGGTGTACGGTCGTGACGGTCATCATGTTTACATGGGTCGATCGCTCGCGGTTAACTTCCCGTCTATTTTGACGGCTATTTTTTCTGTTATTTGCCCCCTGCTGGCAATATATATGATGATGATGATGATGATGATGATGATGATGATAATAAGTCATAGGGGGGGTAAGAGGGGCCCTCAACATATTATTTTATCCCACGGCAATCAAAATATACGGAAACATGAACGGAAGCGTCCGCATAGTGTAAACAAGGTGGGCGGTAAGCCCGTTGGCTGCCCGAATACTACATGCTTGCCAAACGCAACCACAAATTTACTGTACTTTAAGTAGGATGGGTCAATATGGCGCCGCCACGGCAGCAACTTTCGCAAGTGACGCTCGAAATCTGGATATCGGATTCACTCCAATTTCGCCTCCAAGCATCAAACACCTTGAGAATGACAGATTCCTGCAGTTCAGTTCACTATTTTTTGCATTTTCTAGTTTGATGTCGTCTTTCATTATTTTTGCTCTCTTTTTCGGGTTTCGACTGTGATTTTTGCGCCAAGATCGAATATTTTAGCGCGAACGTGGAATTTTGAAATATTTGGGGTATGGCGTAATGTTTCATTCCGCCAACTTAGACGGCGCCAAATTCAGTGCTCCACTGTAAGTGAAATATGAAACCCTTTAAAAACAGTACCTCTAGTATACTCCCCTACTATACTGGCAACATATATGATGATTTCTATGCATCATGGGGGGGTGAAGGGGGACCCTCATCATGGATCCCACGGCAATCCTGATTGGCCGTACATACCTGTTTTCCAAAACTCTGCCTAAAGAAATTTCTATTTTTACAGTAGGCCTAGGCCTAATTTTTTCCAAAATTCTCCCCATAAAAATTAATTTTATACACCAAACAAGTTTTAAATACCACCTCCCCATAGAGGATAATTATGTATTTTTACAGTATTTTTGAAATTTGAAATTCTCCCTATAAATAGTAATTTTTGAACAATGCTTTTTCATACTCTCCCTATAGAGGGCAGTTCCTAATTTTATTTTGCTTTTCATCGTAAATTCTTTACTTTAACTTCACATTTTCCTTGATCTTCATAGCCCTCCCATTTTTAGATTGTTGGATAGGCCTAGCCTAATTTCCACCTGTTCAATTTTTACAGTAATTTTTCCAAAATTCTCCCCATACAAATTAATTTTCCACACCAAACGGGTGACTGGACGACTCGGCCCATGGGACAACTCGGCTCGGACAGCTCGGCCCACTTTTGGACAACTCGGCCACGACGGCGAGACAACTCGGCCCATTATTTGAGACAGCTCGGCCCCATGTTTTGCTATGGGGCAATTTGACGAGACCAGTCAGGATATAGGATGGGGAGAGCTAAGTGGAGGGTTTATGGCGTGTGTGTAATGTGGGCGAAATGTTTGTTTATTGTATAATTATGTCATAGGCTAGTTCTCTCGATTCATAATGTGTAGGTTAGGTTAGGTTTGGTTAATTACGAGTTGTCTCGTAATTAACACGGGGCCCGAGCTGTCTCGTTTTTACTGGGCCGAGCTGTCCCGTGGGCCGAGTAGTCTAGCATTCCACCAAACGACACTTTTAAATATATTCTCCCCATAGAGGATATATAGTTAGGCCTATTTAATATTTAGATACTTTTAAATAAATTCTCTCCATAGAGGATATATAGTTAGGCCTATTTAATATTTACACTAGGCTATTTTTCAAGAAATGCTCCCTATAAAAGGTAATTTTTTCTACTTTTAGACAATGATTTTTCTTAGAAAATCCCTATAGAGAGCAGTTTTCGGGAAGGATGTAGTTACCGGGTGTACCACTACCGACATACAACATAAATCATCTAAAATACTTAGGCCTATAATAAAATAAATACTTATAAATCTTTAATACTAGGTTCGGTTAGGTTGTTTGGTTAGGGTAATGTATTTTTGTATCCAAAGGCAGTCAAAATAGACGGGAACATGATGGTGAGCGTCTGCGTAGTGTAAACAAGATGGGCTGTACACCAGGTAACTACATTCTTGCCCAGTTTTCCTTATTTTATTAAGTTTTTCATCGCAATTCCTTTATTTTAACCCCACATTGTCCCTGAACTCCATAGACTACAGTACTAGGCTAGCCCTCCCCACATGGCCTAGGCTAGTGGGGGCCATTTTCAGATTGTTGGATAGCCTAGGCCTAATTTGGTCATTACTAATTTCCACCCATCCTCAGTATGAAAAAACACCGTAGGCCTAGGCTATATCAAAGAAAAAATGCCAAAAATATGGATAATATTCAAGAGCTAGGCTATTTCGCCGCCCTATTAGAAATAATTTATTAGGGAAAATAGGGACCAATAGACTCTCCATATTTTTCTCATTAGGCTATAGTCCACTACTCCACATGGAGGAATTTCGTTATCGACACTTGAAAAAAACCGATTAGGCCTAGGCCTACACCGAAAAATAACACAAAAATAATGTCCCGAACGTAAACAAAGCATGGAAAAATGTTATTTTAATACCACAAATTTTCCGAGTGTTTTTTATATAAGAAATTGTTCATTTGCATCAATATATAGTGTTTGTAATTAATTAGAAATCTCGGGAAAACCTATTTTCCCCATTAGGCCTATTGATCGATGTTGAGACACTCCCCCGATAGTGATTTGGAAAGGCATTAGCCTAACCTAACCTAGTATTATGGGTGGGGGCTGCTGCCCCCACACCCCCACTGGTTGAGTACTAATCCCTTAGTAAAAAAAAAAAAAAAAAAAACATTGGCTGTCGATTATACGAAGGTGAAAGAAAGTCGATGAAGTCTACGGTGTTTACTCTGCAATCTTCAGCTTTGATTATACTGTACATTGATAACGGGAAAGTGCCGTATTGACAACCTTGTTACGAAAATTAAAATTTGATACCATACTTTTATATTAAGTTTTTCCGAGGGTTTAACACATTTTCATATGATCTTTAGAGCTATCGATAACTGGAAGTACCGTATTGACAACCTTGTTACAAAAAATGGTAAACCTGACTTTTTGGACCGACAGCGATTTCAGTAAGTTTTATTTTGTTTTTTGTAATTTTTCCTTCAGATATAGTGTTGTTTTATACTGAAGAGGAGCGGAAATGAGTATTTACCCATTATCCAACAATCTAAAAACACGCCCCCCACTAGTGGGGAGGGCTATGAAGTTCAGGGAAAATGAGGGGTTAAAAGCGTAAAAATACAATAATATAGCGTTTTGTATCAAAACTTGGCTCGGGTTTTCCCAAATTGCACACCCATACAACCCAATTTTGTGAATACCCGAGCCAACTTTTGACGAAAGCTGGCTCGGATTTCACGGGGTGGAGTGGGTAGCCTAATATTTCATGTTATAAAAATAGTCAACTTTGGGAAGACATTAGCCTAACCTAACAACCTTACCTAACCTAACCTAGTATATGGGTGGGGGCTGCTGCCCCCACACCCCCGCTGGTTGGGTTACTTTTTTTTTTTTTTTTTTTTTTTTATGTGCTAGGCTATTAGCCTAACTTAACAACCTAACCTAACCTAACCTAGTATATGGGTGGGGGCTGCCGCCCCCACACCCCCGCTGGTTGGGTACTGGCTGAAAAACTTATTGTTTTACAGTAGCCTAGGCCTATAGGCTACATGTATTTTAGCGTTTTTGTTTTTTTCTCCCTTATAATACATTTCAGCTCTTAATGCCATATATAGCAATGATGTATGTGCTCTACCGGACCTATTAGGATTTAGGCCTAAACAGATCGATGGGCTAACTGTCGGTCCAAAACATCAGTATAACCCAAAAAATAAATGTTAGTAGGCCTACCATACTTTTTTATTAGGTTTTGCCGAGGGTTAAAACAAATTTTCTTATGATATTTATAGCATATAGATTCAATATTTATCTTCAAATATATCAACAAAATTCGTGGTATTAAAATAACATTGAACCCAAAGCATTGCACCCAAGGAATCCTTCGACCTGGGTCCTCTTCTTGTTTTGAAAGATGCGGAGAGTGCGATTCACCCAAAAAATGGCTTGAACGTTACTCACAAAAACGATATTAGGCCTAGGCCTATATTATATTATATTATTAGGCATAATTAGGGTTAGGTTAGATGGTAGCATTCAAGGAGACTACTGCAGGCACCAGGACTTTCACTCTTCTTCTTCTTCTTCTTCTTCTTACCTCTAACCGGGTATAGGCTATCCTAGTTTACTAGCCTATACCCCTTTGAAAGGACATTACCCTAACCTAACAACCTTACCTAACCTATCCTAGTATTATAGGTGGGGGCTGCCGCCCCCGGGGCCCCGGCCCCCCACACCCCCGCTTTGACTTAGATTTTTGGTGTATTTGTCTGTGAAGTGGGTATTTTTCAATTTGTTGATAACGAAAATTCTCCATGCGGACTAGGCTATAGGCTAGCCTATGGAGAAAAATATGGCGAATCTAGGCTATTGGAGTATTGGTGCCTAGCCTCAGCAGCCTAGGACTATTTTCACTAGCCTAATAGCCTAAATTGTTTCTCATAACGTCGCACTAGTGTCCTTGAATATTATCACAGTTTTTAATAGGTTACTTGAGGATATTTTAACGGGACCATAGGTAAATTTTTACCCTAAAAATGCTTCCATTTTTACCGAAATAGCCTAGGCCTAATCTTACCCAAATCGAGGTGACGCGACTGCTAGAATCCGCCGGAATAGGAAATATATGGAAAATCTGGCCCTCCTACTCTCTGAAAAGAAAGATATATATACATAGAAACCTCTGAGCATAATATTTACCTGTTGCACGTCCTATATACGTCGATTTTTCCATATTTTCGAGGAATTTTTTGGATTCGCCGGCGACATAACCAAACAATGGAGGACGCCACTCGCCTGTTGCTATACGCCAATTCACAGAAAACGCGCAATTCACAGAAAACATATCACCGTAAACTAATATAAATGTATTTGACTCTACTATAAGGAAGTTGGAGCTGTAGTTATCGATATTCACTAGATTTACCTGCTAAAATACGATTGTAGTACATTTTTCAATATATAATACCCAATTCTACATACTCATTACTTTCATTAGCCATCAGAAACTTCCATAATTATTGCATTATAATTACTATCGATGTCTACACCTCCAACTTCCTTAAAGCCTGAAACTCGTAAGTTGTCAAATTAAGAAGCAGGCTTTTTGTGGTGTCCCACACCTCTAAGAACATAAGAAAATGGGAGTCAGCAGAAATCCAATTGGCCCACACAAGGCAGATCCCTCTCACACCCAATCCCAATTACAAGGCCTAATTATAGGCCCAGCTCAGTAATACCATTAGGACCAACCTCACCAAAACGGTCAGAGGTCAGAAAACGGGGGTCTGCAGAGCGCCGATTAATCTGAAAGAAACGAGAATAGGGGATGTCCTCAAACGCGTGTAGCAATGTGTACGTCTCGATCATGTCACCCCTAATTCTTCTGTCCTGCAGTGTCTGGAGATCTAGGCGTAGACATCTCTCCTCGTAGGGCAGCTGGGCCAACTATACCATTTGTAAAGTCAGTGAAAATAGGTTAGCCTAAGCAGACCCACATGCGGAAATAACTTGAGCCGACCATGCCAAGTGAGATATCTTTCTTGGTGTCACTGGTAGAGTGTTCGCCTCATAGCCCAAGGGTCCCGGGTTCAATCCCAGGCCCTGGCATATTCTCGTGAGGCTATTTCAGCATCTAACGAAGTTTAGGTGTGTTGGTAAAATTGTCAAGATGGTTGAGAGTAAGATCGGAGCTCCATAAATCCTCTTTCGGGTATGGTGTAAAAACCTTTTCCTATATTATTATGTTACCTCCACCAACCGACTTTACTCCTAAACTCAATTAATGAAATCAACAAATACATGTGGCAGGTCTCCCTCACTATACGATGCCCGGATTTACGATAATATTATAGGTTTTTAGGTGTTTGGGTTTGGGTTTTGTCTGGCCCGAGAACACAACCCCATTTACCCCATACGTTTTAAGATTCGCTATATGATTTTTCTATTCACGATCGGGTTTTCCGGAACGTAACCCAATCGTATATCGAGGGAGACCTGTAGTTTGTTTTAGGAGGGTTAATGGTTCTAGCAAAATGTGAGGTTTGGCATACTCTACCCAGCTTTAGCCGTTTCTGTCTGTCTCTTTTACTGTCCTACTTTCCCTTCTATGGGCAGGAGGCTAGGAATTATCCTCCTCCCCTTGTAAAATTCTCCTACTCGACGAGACAGAGAGAGGGGAGAGGGAACGCGAAAGTGGTCTCGGTCCTCTCGGACCCTAAAAATTGGAACTTTAAAGGTTTCTGTTCGGGCTCTGTCTCGAGTCAGCCACTCTCAGCAATGGGATATGTGCCTGAGTATATAGCTTACAGTATACATACATACATAAGATTTAGTCCTACCTTATTAAGCTTATTATTCCATTAATTCATTGTTCTTCCCTCTCACTAAAGCCGGTATCACACAAGCACTTTTTCCCTCAACATTTATCCTTGAAACTGGTCTGGCAACTTATGAAGATAGCTTTATCAATAATTATGTCACCTAAATTCATCTATCATCAGTCTAGTTTCTAATACCACTGTAAAGTGTCCCAGAAATGTTGCCAGAAAAATATTGAGTATAAAAGCTCTCGTGTGATACCGGCTTAAAACATTACGTTATCCATAATGCAGTTGGGTCTAACTACATGATTAGCTTAATATCCAGAATTCAAAAATGGATTTTAATCGTGAACGTGTACTCAACCTTTAACTGTGTTGGTGGTGCAATGGTAGATACTTATGTTCTGGGTGTCGTGTCCCGAGTTCAAATTCCAGGAGGATCATATATGCTTTCATTAGTTTATTTTTGTTATGCCACACTTTCAAGAAGCGAGGTATACTCCGATCGCCCTTCCCAGCTCTGGGAATGGTGCAGTAATTTTCAACTTCAGCCGGTATCACACGAGAGCTTTTATAGTCAACATTCGATAATCAACATTTTTCTGGCAACATTTCTGGAATATTTGGCACTGGTGGTAGACTGATGGTAAATGAATTAAGGCAACCGAAATACAGTACTGTATATATAATGTTGCCCTCAGAAACTGCCAGACCAGTGTTGAGCATAAATGTTGAGCGAAAAAGCGCTCGTGTGATACCAGCTTTAGGGTACTCTTGACTGAGCGAGGACTGACCTTAGCTCTATCTCTACTGTAATACCCTGTACCCGCAAAATCCCGCAACCACAAAACTACCCGAGTTGACGTCTGGGATAGCGTAAACTAGTCGTTGGTGGCGAAGTATAAGAAACCCACCAGTAATACCCTGTGCCCTGAACCACAAAACTACCCGAGTTGACGTCTGGGATAGCGTAAAATAGTCGTCGGTGGCGAAACCCACCAAGAAAGCCCGAACAGGGACAACACAGTGGTATTATTGTGTGAACATCAAAGGACTGAATTAGTATGAAGGTGGAACTAGATATTTTTAGCCTACTGTACTATATTTCCAAAACAAATTCAGGCTATAATAATTAGATCTTATTCAGCTTGGGAAGGAGCGCAAAGAACCAAAGAGGTAAAGTATATCTCATTCTTACCTGGTTATTTTATCTGGTGGGCCATCCGATCCGACGTCCAGCCAAACTTCTGACTAGAGGGAGGGGTGTGGCCCAAAACAATAGTCAGGCACACCGAGTCAAACGTGCTATTGACCACTTGCGTGTTTCAGGCCATAAGGAAGTTGGAACGTTTGTCGGCCAGAGTGGACAGAAGGGTGCTGAGTTGGTATGGTCATGTTGAACAAATGGAAGATGAAAGGCTTACAAAGAGAATATGCGAGTCAGATACAAGGGGAGATAGAGGGGCAGGAAGACCCCCATTGAGATGGAGAGACTGTAAGACAAGCTTTGGATAATAGAGGAATGACCATAGATCAGGCAAGAGAAGTGGTAATAAACAGGAATGAATGGAGAATGCTAGTGAATAAATTAGTATAAACACGGTCATTTGGGAGAGGGGGTCATGCGCCAGTTGGACTAGATAATAGTCCGTCAGGCGCCTGGCCCGGGGAGCCGGTGGTAGTGAAGGTTGCGCCTGGAAGCATGGTGGGCGGGCTTATGGTGCTACAGCTCCGCTGCGGGTCTGCCGACAGAAATCGGAGCCTCTCCGGGGGATCTGGGACCTGGGAATCTTTTGTTGGGGACCTCAAATGGGCATGGATCTCAGGGTATTTCTCCTGGACGACCTAGATGTGTATGATATTGTGCTTAGTTTTGTTCTTTCTGATGTGTTGTGATGTCCCTGTTCGGGCTCTGTCTCAAGTCGGCCACCCCCATAAAAAAAAAAAGAGAGGAAACTCGGGTAAGTGCCATAGCATATACATACTGTACATACATAAAGGTACAGTACATTGTTTTTCTGATGTGTTGTGATGTCCCTGTTCGGGCTCTGTCTAGAGTCGGCCACCCCCATTAACCCAGGAACTGCGGGAAGACTCTTAAGAGTTCCCCCGGCGGACTGCGGGAAGACTTTTAAGAGTCGGAGGAAAAAAAATCAATTTTAAACATCGGAAAAAAAAAAAAAAAAAAAAATTGCCCTTGGGCCATGCAAAATATCAGTCCTCCCCTCCTTCCCCACTTATTATATTACACCTTCTCTTCATCAATAGTGGGATCAGCAAAATATAATACTTGTTTTATACTATTACTGTATATTCATATTATTTCTTTAATATACAATTATAATTTAGTTAACTCCATAACTTATTTATACACCAATCACTCTTTCATACCCCACTACCAGTCACCTACACATTCACTCATAAAAACAAAAGACAATTATGGGTCGCTAGAGGAACTGCGTTGTATGGGTTAAAAGATCTTGACTTCCGCTGTAAAAAGTCCTGCTAGGAGTCACTAATAAGTATAGCCCTAGTACCACGACACCAGTCAAAAGATTAACCATGCACGTTCCCAGACCAAGTTCAAACATCACACTCTTGATACAGAGAGGCCCCTCACACAGGCCCTCCACCAGTAGTGACACAGGTAGGCCCCTCACACGGGCCCTCAACCAGTGGTGATACAGGTAGGCCCTTCACACAGGCCCTCCAACCAGTGGTGATAGAGGTAGGCCCTTCACACAGGCCCTCCAACCAGTGGTGATAGAGGTAGGCCCTTCACACAGGCCCTCCAACCAGTGGTGATAGAGGTAGGTCCTTCACACAGGCCCTCCAACCAGTGGTGATAAAGGTAGGCCCTTCACACAGGCCCTCCAACCAGTGGTGATAAAGGTAGGCCCTTCACACAGGCCCTCCACCAGTGGTGATAAAGGTAGGCCCTTCACACAGGCCCTCCAACCAGTGGTGATAAAGGTAGGCCCTTCACACAGGCCCTCCACCAGTGGTGATAAAGGTAGGCCCTTCAACCAGTGGTGATAAAGGTAGGCCTTTCACACAGGCCCTCCACCAGTGGTGATAAAGGTAGGCCCTTCACACAGGCCCTCCAACCAGTGGTGATAAAGGTAGGCCCTTCACCAGTGGTGATAAAGGTAGGCCCTTCACACAGGCCCTCCAACCAGTGGTGATAAAGGTAGGCCCTTCACACAGGCCCTCCACCAGTGGTGATAAAGGTAGGCCCTTCACACAGGCCCTCCACCAGTGGTGATAAAGGTAGGCCCTTCACACAGGCCATCAACCAGTGGTGATACAGGTAGGCCCTTCACACAGGCCCTCCAACCAGTGGTGATACAGGTAGGCCCTTCACACAGGCCCTCTACCACAACCACCATATCACTAGGCTACCATGATGTCACCACTCGAGTTGTCAGCCAGCAACCATGTAGGCCGTAGGGGAACCAATACAAAAGGGCGGTGAAGATTACTCCACTCGCTGGGTAGTCGGGAGTAGCCAAGTCTACAGCTTGATAAGAGGATAAGCATAGGCCTATCCCAATATAAGATAGCGTAGGCTATGATATGGTTGGTTATGGCTTGCATATTAAGGTTATTTTAAAGAATCAATCGTATGATAGCGAAACGACTAGGGAACGAGTTGATTTGTGTCCGGAGCCAATGAAAATCACTATTTAACAGCTGATTTACTTGTAATTATCAATCAATATTGCATAATATCACAGCAACAATGCTTTCAGACCATGCCAGTGGAAGAATGGAAGATTACTGATTGACTTGGAACACAAAAACACTGATTTGTCATTATATTTATTTTATATATTTATGGGTTGAAGGGCTGGAGGATCCGAAGACCCCTTTTCACCCTGCCGCGTAACCTATTTTACTGTCAGGTGAAACAGAGGCAAGGGGTGTGAAGAGATTGCCCAAACGATCTCCACCAGCCGAGAATCGAACTCGGTCCTCCCGGTTAGAAACCGAGCGCTCTACCAATGTCGCTACTGGTCACCCCCCTGATTTGTCGTGCGATGCGATGCGATGATGTTGAGGGATAGCCTTAAGTATCGGCCCCTCGTTGGTCTTCTTACACCTTCCCCAGTTTTCTTTCTTCACTGTAGATGTATTATTTCTTCATCTTCTTACTGGGGTCCTTATTTTTTATAAATTTACATGTTTTCCAAAATATATTATCACTTTTTGTTTTCTTTTTTTTTTTCCTAGTACAGTACTGTATTAATCATTCACAAACCCAGTAGCTGTTTCGTGATGTTTTGCAAGCTGATCAATAGTTCGGCTCTTAACATATTTAGGCATTCCTAGTAAAATTAGAAACTATCTCATAATAAATACCACACAATTGTATACCATTGAATATTGTATACCATTGAATACATAACCCTTATTTCTACTCCAACCTCAATATAAATGATTTTGCAATAGAAAATCAATTATAACAATGGCAAACCCGATTGGCCTTGTCTGCAAAGGACCGAAAATGCATGTTTGTATTTCGTGTACCAGGAGGCAATAAGTGGTCAGGAACCAGACGCTATACAGTAAATGCCCTAGAGCTTGCCCTAAGGCCTACTAGACACTAACACCATCTGTTGTTGCTATCCGTCAGAATTTCGTCAAAAGTAGTGGGGTTCCAAGTACTCGATAACGACAATAACTGCTATAGTTGCCAGGGATTGCCTAAAAGGGAGGAAGGCTCAGGAAGCCGCTTCCGATACAAAGGCGTGGTTGGGGTAGGACTACCCGGCCGGCCGCCGACCCCATAAGAAGAAGCAGACTGCAGAGCCCTTCAAATTAAGAAAACAAAATCACGGGAAATGTCTTATGCCATGGCCCATGCCCAATGGAGCCCATTTTTCGATCCAGGTTGTTCTTTCTTCTATTTGATAATTATAGACTCGCAGCGTTATTATTTAGGGGTCACTTGAAGCATGCTATGCTTACAGGTACCTACCCGATAGCACTATCGTTAGTGAGTTATATTTGTATTTTGTACTATTGTTATTATCTTGTCAAGTTGCAAATTTGATTTTAATATAACATTTGACACTTAATGTAGTTTCTTTATTCATGCAGAGTTTAGTAAAAATTTACCAGAACGTCCCTGACTTCCCAAATTGACTAATTCCTTGAACGTGACTATAGTGCATTTGTATGTGTGCGATTAGTTTGCTTGGGAACCAGATTAACCTGCTCATGTAGTGATGTAGCCTACACCCTGTGTGGTGGATTGTGTTCTTTTATTTATAAATAATTATTTTACTTAAGCGTTGTTTCCACATAGCGGTTTTGATTCGTTGTTTTGTCTTTTTGCTGTGTTCGTGTGCGTTTTGGTTTGTTTATTTTGCAAGTTTTACATTATAATACAGTACATAATTTATTAGGGAAAGTGAAGCTCTATGGAATCCTTATAATATACTCACATAGATTCCGTTGTGGGAGAATAGTTTTGATAAGTTTTGTAAGTCGATTTTGTCGATAAAAATAGTCCCGCGTGTGAACAAACTCAGTCCTGCAATCTTGAGAGCTCTGCTACGGACGTGTTCAATGTTTACAAACAGTGTTCGGAATGGAGTACTGGGAAATGAGAGAGTCCCAGAAAGATGGAATGAAGCGGGAGTAACGCTATTACATAAAGGAGGGTACAAGAGTAAAAAGGAAATGAAAAGCTACAGGCCAGTGACAGTGACGAACACAATAGGGAAACTCTTCTGCGGGATATTGAAGAAAAGAATGAATAGAGCCATAGAGAGAAACGGAATAATAAGTGACGAACAAAACGGGTTCAGAAGAGACAGGAGGGGGACAGATAATATCTATATACTAAACGAAGTGGTAGGGAAATTGAAAAGAGGGAAGAAAACAGGTTACTGTGCATTCCTGGATATAGAAAAAGCATATGATAGAGTAAATAGGGAACTGCTGTGGAAAATAATGGCAAGGAGTGGAATACCAGAAAAGTATATCAACATCATAACATCGATGTATTAGGGAACAAAGGCGAAGTACGCGCTAGGAAATATAGAAACGGGATGGGTAGAAAGCAAGAGGGGAGCAAGACAGGGGTGTGTACTATCGCCGTTATTATTTGCGCTCTATATGGAAGAAATGACACAGAGGATAAAAAGAGTGGGGGAGGGGATCCAGATAAACAAGGAAAGACTGGAGGTACTCCTATTTGCTGACGATGTAGTTCTGATGGCAGAAACAGGAAGAGGGTTGCAGAGACTGCTAGAGGAAGCAACAAGATTCGGAGAGGAATTAGAAGTAAGATTCAGTAAAGAAAAGAGCCAAGTAATGAAAATGAATGGACAGCTCCAAGAGGACGAGGAATGGACACTGGAAGGAAGGAAGCAGAATGAAGAAGACAAGAGAATATAAATACCTGGGGGTAACAATTACAGAGAAAGGGTTTGAAAAGGCGAAAAGCAAAAAGATTGGTCAAATGCAACAATGGCATGGGAGATTAGGGAGCGCGACAAGATTAAGAGCGAATAGCTATGAAATAGTGCGCGGGCTGTGGAAAGGACTAGGAGTACCTGCAATTATGTACGCATGGAGGCGGTGGAAACGACAGGGGCAGAAATGAGGAAATTAGAAACGGTACAGAATAAAATCGGAAGGACGGGATTGGGGGCAAATAAATACGTAGCACAAGAAGCAATCCGAGGAGAAATGGGGTGGAGTACGTTTGAAGAAAGGATAGGAAAAGCAAAAGGGAAGTACAAAGTGAGGCTAGAGGGGATGGAGGAAAATAGGTGGCCAAAGAAGGTATACAGATGGGCGAGCGAGGGAAGTAAATGGAACAGAGAGTGCAAAAGAAGGCTGGGAAGGATAAATATAATACAGGACCGTGTGGGAGGGGAATTTAAAAAACGAAATGGGTGGGTAGGGGCACTGCTGGGGCTAACACAAGATATGGAAACGCAAGACATGGAGATGATGAAGAGGACACTAGAAAAGATATAGAGGAAAAGAAATGGGTGGGGGGGGGGGGGGAGGATGTGATAGGTAGGTCTAAAACCTGTCCCTTATACTATCCTTCTACACTACTCTAAACTTTCCCTCTTACTAACGTTTCTGAGCCAGTACTGATACAAAGGTCAGCCCTGTGGACCTGCGCGGTCTGCGGACGGGTTCAAGAGAAGAAGAAAGACACTCGCTACGGTAAAGTGTTATGTTCTACAAAGATGTTACTGTATGTCTATAGTCAAAGTCACGGGAGAAAAGAAATTCCCGTTTGGCAACCGTCTTCCAACTTGTTTCAGTTTGTGCACTCTTGTGGTGAATAGCTAAATGATATACAATGATGCTAAAGACAACAGACTTCAGTGTAAAACACTAAAATAAATTGTATTTACCTATTTTCTAAACACAAACCTAAATGAAACACAAGTATTAGCAGTCAGCTGATGAAATAGATGGTTGTGGCCGAGCGTAGGAACGAAACAGTGGCAGAGTAAAGGGGAGGACAGAGGAGGATGTTAGATATTATACCATATATCTCTCATATAAAGCAATGATATTACAGTATGTCACATGTGTATGGGTTTGTAGTACAGTCGGCCCCGCAAGGGTGCGCACTAAAAGGGTGCGATTCTCCAACCGTGCGGCAGATGTCCGTGTGGTGCGTATAATCCAAGGGTGCGATAAAAGCGCGAAAAAAGCAAAGTGTGCGTTTTTTTCGCCCAATAACCCCTGAAAAACATGAACTAATGAAAGAATACCTGTACAGTATAGAAATGTGATTAGATATTAGATAGAATATGGGTATTACACTCACTTTGGATGGTTTATGTATGCGTGGAGGTTGGGATGTTGGTCTTACTGAGGGTCCGAGGCTCCTCAGTAAGACCAAAATCCCAACCTCCACGCATACATAAACCATCCAAAGTGAGTGTAATACCCCTATTCTATCTAATATCTAATCACATTTCTATACTGTGCAGGTATTCTTTCCTTAGTTCATGTTTTTCAGGGGTTATTGGGCGAAAAAAGGGTAAGTTTGAAGAGTCCCCGGACTACATAGTGAATTTCCCATAGTTCTTAAGCTCCAAGGGTGCGTTTTACAAGGGTGCGCGCATGTCTCGGACTTAGGTAACCCGCACCCTTGTGGGGCCCACTGTACTAGGCACATGTGAACAATGAGCACCCTGAACGTAGGTATCTATCTATCTATCTATTGCCTGACGCCGTGATCCCCGAAGGGGTGGCCACGAAACGTAGGTATAAAGAAGATAATTGTAAAGAAAATACAAAAATAATGTTGAGGGTGGCCAAGGAATTCAAACTCGTTTAAAGACCGCGCCACACACGGGATATCTCCTCCCCTTTACCTCCCTTTACATTATTTTCGTATAATCTCTACAATAATGTTGCTTTATACCAATGTTCAGGGTGCTCATTGTTCACATGTGCCTTGTACTACAAACCCATACACATGTGACATAATAACATTGCTTTATATGGGAGATATATGGTAGATTATCTAACATCCTCCTCCAGTGGTGATGGGCTGGTCTATCAGAATGAGAGTTGAGCGTTCTCTGCCATACCCATAGCTTACTCTGACTGTTCCTTTTACTTATATATTTTCTTGATCTCAAGTGACGGTGTCTTTTCCGTGGATTGACCTCCCTACTGCCAACCCTGGCAGATTGGGAGCCAAAGCGTCACATTTTTCCTTTGCCCCTCAACTTTCCCTTTATAATTGCTGAGGGGCACAGGGCCTTGGGTGGGGCTTTTGTTTCCCGGGCGTTTCCGCACCCTCCTCAGCTCCCCGCCTTTGAGTGGCTTCGGTCACCTGGGCATTATTAGTGGTAAGCTGGGAGGGTTCTGTGGGGTCGCTCAGTTATGGCCTTGGCCTTGCTCGGGACCTTGGGGCTGCTCGGCCAGACAGCCTGAGGAACAGCAACAACAACAAAACATCCTCCTCTTTCCTCCGCTACTGTTTCATTCCACACGCGGCTACAACCATGTATATCATCAGCTGACTGCTAATACTTGTGTTTCATTTAGGTTTGTGTTTAGAAAATAGGTAAATACAATTTATTTTAGTGTTTTACACTGAAGTCTGTTGTCTTTAGCATCATTGTATATCATTTAGCTATTCACCACAAGAGTGCACAAACTGAAACAAGTTGGAAGACGGTTGCCAAACGGGAATTTCTTTTCTCCCGTGACTTTGACTATAATATATGAACCCACAGTAGCTGGCATGCAAGGGCTTGTTTTGTATCCCACGTACTGGGTCTAGGTTAGGTTGGGTTGGGTTGTTTGGTTAGGTTTATATACTAGGTCTCGGAAACAAGATTCGTAGTTGCGGTAGTATTTACATCAAAACTATAGTTAACTATCAAAACTATTCTCCCACAGTGGAATCTATGTGAGTATATTATAAGGATTCCATAGAGCTTCACTTTCCCTAATAAATTATGTATAATAATGCTGCGAGTCTTTTCACTAAAATTACCTTGTATTCTTATAGGCTATGCAATAATGTACTATTGTCATGCATGTTAACAAGTGTTTCTTTAGGCCTATATGAATAACGAAGTTCCCGAAATGCTGATAGCCTATGGCCCAAATGGTGTAGGCCTAGGCCTAGTTATGACTGACAGTCACTGGAAATTGACATTTAGGCTATTGACAGCAAGCCTATGGATAATGCTAAGCTTCACAACCCTTGATTTGTCGCTATTCCGGGTGATTTTAAACTACTGTACACTACTGCAGCGTTATGAGAAACAATTTATGGTAGCATTCAAGGAGACTACTGCAGGACTCTTCTTCTTCTTCTTCTTACCTCTGACCGGGTATAGGCTATCCTAGTGTTTACTAGCCTTTACCCCTTTGAAAGGACATTAGCCTAACCTAACAACCTTACCTAACTTATCCTAGTATTATAGGTGGGGGCTGCTGCCCCCACACCCCCGCTTTGACTTAGATTTTTGGTGTATTTGTCTGTGAAGTGGGTATTTTTCAATTTGTTGATAACGAAAATCCTCCATGCGAACTATATGGAGAAAAATATGGCGAATCGATTGGTGCCTATTTTCCCTAATAAATTGTTTCTCATAACGCCGCACTAGTATCGTTGAAAATAACTCAATTTATTAGCCTAGGGAAAATACTAAAATAGGCACCAATAGATTAGTCATATTTTTCTCCATAGCCTATAGGCTAGGCTAGTCCGCTGCCCGCATGAAGGATTTTCGTTATCGACAAATTGAAAAAATACCCACTTCACATAGCCTACAAATACACAAAAAATCCAAGTCAAAGATGTCAAACAGCGGGGGAGTGGGGGCGGCAGCCCCCACCTATAATACTAGGCTAGGATAGGTTAGGTTAGGCTAATGTCGTTTCAAAGGCGTATAGTAAACAGTAGGATAGCCTATACCCGGTCAGAGGTAAGTCCTGCGTGTAGCCTAGTCTCCTTGTCACCTTGAATGCTATCGATATAGATAGGCCTAGCCTACATTCAAGTAGGCTATTAAAAACCTTCACTAAAGTGAGACTCGTCCGCCGCAGTTTGACGACTGTACCCCCAAAACTCCCGTTTTCTGTTGACCCATTTTCTTACGACGCACGATCTCGAAGGTGTTTTTCGCTCTCCCACTGCTTTTTTAGTGATTTTATGTTTTCTACATCATTATTTAGAGCAGCGGGGGTCTGGGGGCGGCAGCCCCCATGTTAGGTTAGGTTAATACCAATATTGTTATTGTCATCAGAGGAGGCAGGTGATTGGTTTGTTTACATTACGCGGCGTCCGACGCGGTCTGCGAGCAGCGAGTGTCTGCCTCGCCGACTCTCATTTTCAATGGAAACATTGATCTAACATGACACCTAACTTACTTGGGGGCTGCTTTCCCCAGACTCCCACGAGTTGAACATCAGTAGGGCTTCCTGAATATGGTAAGAATAAAAAATAAAATAAAATCATTTTCGAAAGGAAAACAATGAAAATATAGAGGTTGTAAAACAGTAGATTTACCAAAAAATAGTCTCCCTAACACAATCAAAGCCATAATCACTGGCAGTAATAAGTGGTATGAATATTAGTGAATGATAATATGGTAAAATATATTATGGTATATTGTACATTAAATAAAATACATTATAAGGTGTCTAATCCTATTAGCATACCTTTTCAAACTCTGAAGTAAACATTTTGCAACCAATTTTGACAATCCAGTGTCAATAGCCATTTATCATGTACAGTAATTGGTATGTTAATTCCATTGATCTACAGAGGAAGGCCTCGGATGAGATGGAGAGATGGCATTAAAAGGTAGAGAGATGACTGAAGAACAGGCAAGAGAAGTGATAATGAATAGGAATGAATGGAAAATTTGTGTCAATAGATGAGTGGTAAAATTAATGAGAAACATTTTTAACTCTCTGGATTGTCGAAGTTGGTTGTGAAAACATCATATCAAAGTCACAAAAGGTATTCAGTAGTCAATATATAATGGCATTTTGTATATAAAATCAAATAAATCATACAGTGGGTAATATATAATGGTATTTTGTATATAAAATCAAATATATCATACAGTGGGTAATCCTATGAACATTTATAAGATAATGGCTCATATTCCTAAACAATCCCCATCATTGTCGTTGGCAACTACAATAGTTTTGCAGTAATTATAAGACAATACACTATACAGTACAGTAGTTTTTTCTTTTTCCAGCTGATGGTAAATTGAATCTGATTTATCGATTCTTAATGGAAAATATGCTACTGCTGTCTCTGTGTCATGTTAGTGTCAAGTAATGCTGTCTCTGTGTCATGTTAGTGTCAAGTAATGCTGTCTCTGTGTCATGTTAGTGTCAAGTAATGCTGTCTCTGTGTCATGTTAGTGTCAAGTAATGCTGTCTCTGTGTCATGTTAGTGTCAAGCTTTCATAATTAGCAACATACTGTACTGTACTTCGCTAAACAAATCTTGGTAATAGCCGAGTAACCAGGATTGTGAGAAAGCAATTGACCGCTTGCGAGTTTCGTTCTATAAGGAAGTTGGAGTTGTAGACATCGATATTTAGCAGAATTACCAGCTAAAACACGGTCGTAGTACATTCATAAATACATAAAACCCAATTCAACCTACCTTTTATTCATCAGAAACCTACATTATTATTGTACTGTATATCTGTTATATATACAATATTTACGGCTCCAACTTCCTTATAGCCTGAAACTCGCAAGTGGTCAATTTACCATCAGCTGGAAAATACAGACTCTAGTTGTAGTGATTGCAATGAGAGTAGCCTACAGCACAGTACAGTACAGTACAGCACAGCACAGTACAGTACAGCACAGTACAGTACAGCACAGTACAGCACAGTACAGCACAGCACAGTACAGTACAGTACAGCACAGTACAGTACAGCACAGCACAGCACAGCACAGCACAGTACAGCACAGCACAGTACAGTACAGCACAGCACAGTACAGCACAGCACAGCACAGCACAGTACAGTACAGCACAGCACAGTACAGTACAGTACAGTACAGTACAGCACACTACAGCACAGTACAGTACAGCACTGTACTGTAAGGAAGTGCCAGTATATACAGTACTGCTCTTGGCAATTACAACAACTAGAGTATCATTATGCTCTTAGTGATCCCTGGTCTCTGGGTCTTCTCCTGGGCAACCTAGATGTGTGTGAATTTGCACTTTGTTTAAGGGGAGGTTTTTAGTTGATTCCCTAGACTTCCATCAAGCTTAAAATTACTCCCCCTTGACCCCCATTCAAGATAAATTTGTACATTTTTCGGTAGAAAAATTTCCCGGCCGAAGGCCGGTTCCCCTTATATTACAGGCTCGCTATCGCTCGCCAGGAAAAAATCGACACCTAAATGGCACGAATGGTCTTAAAATTGACAGAAATGGGGCGAGGGTTCTTAAAATCGCTAAAGTAATGGGGCAAGCGTCTTTAAATCTCACAAGCAATGGGGCTAGACATGAGGGAGAAAGGGGTTCACAAAAAAATCCTCCAGGTGGAAATCTCCCCTTAAGTGTGTGCGTGTGTGTTATTTTTATTTTATTTTTTCCCATGTTCGGGCTCTGTCTTGAGTCGGCCACCCCCAGGTAAAAAAAAAAAAAAAAAATATATATATAAAAACAATAAAACAAGGTGTATGTGCCTGAGTACTGTAGATATAGATACTGTAGATAGATAGATTAGAGTGATAGATAGATAATTAAAATGTAAAACTTGCAAACAAAGTCAAACCAAAACTGGGACAAAGACAATATAAAGTCAAAAATTATTAGAGTATCCTATTAACTCGCTAGGAATACATCCGACTATTATAATTAAAACCAACAATGCTGAGGTTTGTCTAGTGTTATACGAGACAATGTATAAAAGCAATAAACCTATATTCTTCTTCTCTGTAACAGTATATAGATGCTATAAAGTACAGTAATCTATAAGACAAAATCAGTCGGCCTTAAGGGAGACCACCTCGTTTTGGTTTTCTCCCTCTCTCCCTCTCTCTCTCTCTGGGCTGTATCCATTCGGCCCCTTTCAGCCCACTGTTTTAAGACGTTCATCCCCATCCAGGTGCCGATTTTTTCCTGGCAAGCGTTAGCGAGCCAGCATATTTTAAAAACAAATTTTTGACAGCAGGCTAAATTTGTACATTTTTCGATAGAAAAATATCTGAAGCCGGATTTCTCCATACAATGCTGGCTCGCTATCGCTTGCCAGGAATATATCGACACCTGGATGGAGATAAACATCTTAAATAAAGTAGGCTGACTGGGGCCGAATGGAAACAAGCCAGAGAAAGAGAGGAAAAGGAGAAAAAAAAAGCGGGTGACCCCCCTTAATCAATAGAGCTATATATACAGTATATATAATGGTATATAATCTATACATGAGAAAATATATACAAGGGAGAATGTGGATATACAATAATTATACGGTATATGGAATATTTGTGTTTAAGGGGAGGTTTAGTTGTTTCCTACTCCTCCAGCAATCTTAAAATTTCACCCCCTTGACCCCCTTTCAAGATAAATTTGTACATTTTTCGGTAGAAAAATTTCCCGGCCGAAGGCCGGTAACTCTTAAATTACAGGCTCGCTATCGCTCGCCAGGATAAAATCGACACCTATATGGCACGAAAGGTCTTAAAGTTGACATAATGGGGGCGGAAATTCTTAAAATCACCAAACTAATGGGGTAAACGTCCTAAAATCTCAAAAGCAATGGGGCTAGACATGAGGGAGAAAGGGGTCAAGAAAAAAGTCCCTCAAGTGGAAATCTCCCCTTAATTAAAGCTAGAGAGCGTTTGAGGTTAACCCCTTTTCTGTAGCGACCCGTCCTTTTACCTCTATTCGGGCTACTATTAGACAATTTTCTTCAGCTTAACCCTCTCACATCCTGACGCGATTTTTGAGCCTATTAGGGATACTTTAAAGCCTTTGTTACCGTCAGGGGTATCTATAAACCTTTAGTTTGTTTACTTCAACCTCTGCAGTTGTCTTTGAGTTAGCTGTGGACAGAAAACTAATTTTAGAGAGGTACTTATAACAGTGAGGGTAATCTATTTCTTATTGCTAATCTGGCAACCTCTGCGTCCTATGGTCGTGAGAGGGTTAAAAAGGGCCTCCACTATTAACAGGCTTCAAACTATCTCGCCTAACTCTTTTTCCTACCCCAGATCCTTCGTACACTGCATAAAATCATCTAGATACATATATAGCTAAAAGAAAATTTAAATGTCGTCGCTGGTATAGAATTAAATGGCCTCAATTTAGGGAAGAGGAGAAAGTATCAACCCGTCCAGTACCGGTGCCGTCCTTTTAACTTTATTCTGGCCACTCTTAGACAATTTTATTCAGTTTCAAAGGGGCCTCCAGTATTTTACAGGCTTCGACCTATCTCAACCAACCCTTTTAACTACAGCAGATCCTTTTTATTTATAAAGAATTATTATTTTGCTTAACCCTCGTGGCCCGGGCTGCCTTTCTGAATGACGGAGGTCGTATCCGGGTGATATGGCCGAAAAACGTCTAGGCCTAGGCTACCGTATCTTTGTTATTTTAACTGCTAGAAATTTCCCACACATCCCTAAACGTAGTGCGGTTTTCAATCTGTAGACTGGCGTTGAGTAGAGCTCTCTAAGTCAACTGATTCAGTTGTGATGACGATTTCCGTGGAGCGAATTTTTCAGCGATGTTGACAATATCGGAGCTTTTCAGACACTAATTTCGTCATATCATACAACAACATTGATCCGACGCCTCCTTCTTGTTTTCGGAGGTGCGGTGACGCAATGAACGGCTTTGTTTACATGCGTCGGACGCACAGCGTTCAGACCAAGCTGAATAGGCTTTCAAGCTTACTGTCTGTTAAAAGGACACCCGGGTACCGGCCCATCTGCCGCGGTGTCCTTTTAAAAGGACACCCGGGCTGGAAGGGCTAAGCGTCGTTTCCACATAGCGATTTTGATTAGTTGTTTTGTCTTTTTACTGTGTTCGTTAAAGTTTTGGTTTGTATATTTTGCAAGTTTTACATTATAATAGCTAGAATAAAATGTAACACACGTCGCTGGTACTCAAAGGGTTAAAAGGAAGACAGAATTGGATAGAGAAACAGGATGGAAGATAATGAATAAAACAGAGTGACAGCTTAACCCCTTCACCACCATGACATCCTTTCTATCTTTAAGGGGACACTGACTGCTTTTTTGGTCTATAAAATCATTCATTCATAAATTCTTAGTTTCCTCGCTAGACATCCCTCAAACTTAGAAAAACATCCCCTAGATCCCCTTTCTCCCTCGTGTTAAGTCCCAATTGTTTTGAGTTAATAAGTCGTTCGGCCCATTAGTTTGGCGATTTTAACACCTTTCGCTCCATTTCGTTGTCAATTTTAAGACCCTTCGTGCCATTTAGGTGTCAATTTTTTTCTGGCGAGCAATAATCTTAGGAGGAATCGTCCTTTGGCCGTGACATTTTTCTACCAAAAAATGTAGGCTACAAATCTATCTTGAAGGGGGTCTATGGGGTGTTTTTCTAAGCTTGATGGAGGTCTAGTGAGAAAACTAAGAAATAAAAAGTGCCTCTCCTTAATTTAAGCAACCAGTAATTAATCTGAATCTAATTTAACCTAACATAGCTTAGCTTAGGATTACTCAATTAACCTAAATAAACCTAATATTAGCTAAACAGACCTAACCTAACGTAACTTAACCCAAGCTAAACTAATTTAACCTAAGGCCGGTGTCACACGAGCACTTTTTCCGTCAATTTTCGATGAACAAGTTTATTCTCGTAATATTTTCAGGCTCTTTCGCATTGGAATCGTAAACTAGACGGGAGGGAGATCATGCAAGGTGGCTGATTTCTGATATAACTTCAATACTAAGGATGCCAGGTTATGAGTGCCCGTAAAAATTGACGGAAACAAAGCTTGTGTGACACCAACTTAACCAAGCTTAACTTAACCCAACTTTACCTAAACTACACTAACTTAACCTAACCAAGCCTAGAGTAAAACCTAACCTAACTTAACCTTATTCAGACAAATCTAATCTAACTTAACCCAATTTTACCTAAACTACACTAATTTAACCTAACCAAGCCTAGAGTAAAACCTAACCTAACTTTAGCAAGACTGTTTGGATTAGTGGCCGTTTGAGTTGTGGCCATTTAAGAGTGTGGCCCTATTGACCTGCTCCCTGGAATACATACGTTAATACGCCTCCATTCAACTCAGAACACAGGAATTTTCTCTCTAGGAGTCTGATTGAGATCGTCGTCCAAAGTCAGGAGAAGCTGAAACAAAAAATGCATAGCTAATATACATAAATAAATATAATTATAAACATCAACTTTTTTGTCTATTATTCATATTATCTTTGCTGCATTACATATACTGTATTGTAAATATAATTATGGTACTACCAACACTATTTCATAACAAAATAAAAAAGACAAAGACCATGGTTCCCAAACAAAGAAAGCACAATAGGGAATTTGTGATATAGAAAACAGTTGATCCTCTTAAGTCTTAACCTAATACATATACACAGTAGTAAACATCAAGAATAGAAGAACAAAATTTAAAAAATAAACAAACTCCACACACACTTACCATTAAAAGAAAGAACATGATATGGGTGTCATAAAAGTTTAATTCCGTATGGATGTACTGTACATAAACAGTACATCCATACGGAACGGAAAACTTTAGACACTCACCATAAAGCCGTAGAACATGGCACCCACAGACAAGAAGTGCCAGCCATATGTCAAGAGTTAAGTTGAAGTCTATTATCCACACCTATACATATCGAAAACATTAAAACACTCACCATAAAACTGCAGACAGGAAGTGGTGAGTTAGGTTGAATCCATTGTATGGAGAAATCCGGCTTCGCCGGAGAAATTTTCCATCGAAAAATGTACAAATTTAGCTTGCTGTCAAAAAAAATATATATATATGCTGGCTTGCTACCGCTCGCCAGGAAAATATTGACACCTGGATGGGGATAAACGTCTTAAAACAGTAGGCTGAATGGGGCCGAATGGATACAAGCCAAAGAGGGAGAGAAAGATAAAAAAAAGCGAGGTGGGCTCCCTTAAGTTACATATCGAAAACATTCACTCACCATAAAACCGAAGAACATGGCCCCCGCAGACAGGAAGTGCCATATGTCATGAGTGTCGTAGAAGTGTAGCAGCACACACTCTTGGTTATACTGGCGGGAGTGTGCCGGGGTGAGCTCCCAGGTGGTGGTGTGTTGGGAGTAGAAATATATGGCCGTCCCCCATCCTACACCACACAACACACCGTACACCACTGCTTGGAGCTGGAGTCTCTCATTGTGCCGCAACTGTAGGGTAATATAACATGCATTACATATTGATTTTGATTAGTTGTTTTGTCTTTTTACTGTGTTCGTCCAAGTTTTGGTTTGTTCATTTTGAAAGTTTTACATTATAATATCATATTTTGTATTAATTCCACTCTCAACACCAAACACCTCCCAATGAAATTAATGACAAAATTTGAACATCCCGGGATTAGAACCACATACAGATCTTAAACGCTCTATTCATTACACCATAAAGACAGTTAAAGGTTTATGCACAAGACTATGACATATTATCCATTCTCGAATACTGGATATTTATCTAAGCCTGTACATATATCCAACTGTACCATGGTAGCCTAATAACATAAAGCACTATGGTCGATTTATCTAAGCCTGTACATATATCCAACTGTACCATGGTAGCCTAATAACATAAAGCACTATGGTCGATTTATCTAAGCCTGTACATATATCCACCTGTACCATGGTAGCCTAATAACATAAAGCACTATGGTCGATTTTATTTCGGCTGACGGTAAATGGAATCCCATAGGATCCTATTTCTAGGTAGTTCATAGAAAAATATGATACTATTATGTCTCTACCCAACCTCAGCCGTTTCTGTCTGTACCTTTTCCTGTACTACTTTTCCTACTTCGGGGGCGGGAGGCAAGGAATCCTCCTCCCCTTGTAAAATTCACCTACTAAACGAGACAAAGAAACGGGCGAGGGAACGTGAAAGTGGTCCCGGACCAGAAGAATTGGAACTTTAAATGTTTTAATAATAAAAATAATCTCCGGTCATTTATTTAGTGCTATTTCTCTCCCTCCTCGAGATGATTCAATAGCACTAAGACTTTATTATGTAATGTCCCAGACCATTACCCTTTTTTTTGCTCAAGAGATACGCTAACTGCCGGGTATGTCTCAGAAAAACTTTCACCTTCCTGAGCGAGAGGCGAACCCAAGTCTGCTGGGTAGCAGACAGGAATGTTATCCATTGAGCTAGCCAGACGGCAGCTCATACAGTTTGTTAACATTTTAATACTTTCCCCATTTTATCACCATTCCTGTTACAGTATTTCACTATCATTGTGGATATAATGATTAAGCAAAATATAAGAACACAAAAACCACTGCATAGAATGTACAGTATATACATGACTATATGAGTACAGTATGTGAATTTGTTTCCCAAGCAAAATAATCGCACCTACATTAACGTAATCTCGTCATATTCAATAAATTAGTCAGTTTGGAAAGCTTAGGACGTTCTGGTAAATTCTTTTAAACTCTGTATGAATAAAGAAACTATAATTTATGACAAAATTTTCAATTCAAACAAATTTGTAATTTGACATGATATTAACAATAGTACAAAAAACATACAGCACTCACAAACAATAGTGCTATCTAGTAGGTACCTGTGAGTATAGCATGAACACATGATCCCTACAAATAACCTACATTTATAGTACAAACAAATTAAGGATATCACATAGGCAAGCAAATAATACTATCAACAGTGAATAGATACAATAAAATAAAGTATAATAATTGCAAAATATGAAGAAGCACGCGAGATACCAATTTTTAGTATATTTATTGAGTCAGTCACCCCCAGCTATGGGATATGTGCCCAGTATGCTATACATACATACATACATACATACATTATGAATATTTTACATTGCTTTTCTGGAGAAGTGTCCATCACAAGTACCTTATAAAAAAAATCGCACTGGTATCGGCAACTAAACTGAAGGTAGATTATGTTAGGCGGCTGAATTCTGATAAAGTGTAATTTTTTAAGCTTCCAGACCAAAATTGCCCGTAAAAATTGCTCGAAAAAGCGCTTGTGTGACTCCGGCTATAGCGTATCATATTGAATGGCTAGGAATACGGCAAAACTGAAGAAAATATACAAAACACAAACCTTCATGATGATATAAAAAGCAATGTAGAGCAGGAGGTTGGTGAGGAAGATGATGAGGAGGTATGATGCAAAGTCCTTGGGTGTGGATATCATGCCGTAGATGGCCAGGCCCCAGTTGCCCGCATTACCCAGGAGTAGTAGGGTCATGCGGTCACAATACAGGGGCCGGCACAGCTGTTTGTAGTCACTCATCTCGTTCACGCACCATGACCTTATGCGACGCACTGCACCAAGATCTGTGAGGGAGAGAGAAAATGTGAGAGGGAGAGAGAGGTGTGAGAGAGAGAGAATGTGAGAGGGAGAGAGGAGGTGTGAGAGGGAGAGAGGAGGTGTGAGAGAGAGAGATAGAGAGGGTAAGGGAATGTGTAAAAGAGGGGTGAGAGAAAGTGTAAGAGAAGGGGACTAAGAATACAGTATATGAGAGCCAGAGAGAGTGGAGGTGAGAGAAAGCTAGAAAGAAGAATAGAGAGAGAGACCCTGAACCAGACCCTCAGTTGGCCGCATTACTCAGGAGTATTAGGGTTACACGGTCACAGTACAGGGGTCGGCACAGTTACCGGTAATTAAGGTGGTGTCACACAAATCATTTTCCGGCAACTTTCGATGGGCAAGTTCTTTCTTGTACTATTTTGAGACTCTTTCAAATTGGAATCGGAAACTAGATCAAACCTACATTAAGGTAGTTAGTTTAATTATTATGGAACTTGAATTCTGAGGATGCCAGACAACAAATGCTCGTAAAAATTGATGGAAAAAACTAGCTTGTGTGACACTGCCTTTATAGCCACTCACACACCAAGACCTTAGTCAATGCACTGCACCAAAAATCTGCGAGAGGAGGTGAGAGATTATGAGAGGGTGAGGGAAAGTGAAGGAGAGGGGGATGAAATGTGTTTGTGAGTGAGGGGGAGTGAGATTATGTGAGAGATGGATCAAGAGCGATGAAGAGCTGTGTGGTGAATACAAACCTAATCAAACCTAATGAATGATTACCATATTGAGCAACTTAATTAAAACTATTGATTATTACAGTATTTACTATGTGTAAGGAGGCAAAAGGCAAATAATTGTAGGGTTTGGTAACTACATTTGGTCCTGTGTTTGAATAACAGAACCTAAAGGTTAATGTGGTAAGGCTATGATCTTTGACAGGGGGGGATACAGTCACAGTGCGTGAAGTGAGTTTGAATACAGTAGTTAGGTAATGGAATACAGTATGTTAGCTCCATGTAGTGTGGTGAGTAAACATGGAAGTATAGAGGCCTCAGTGCGAGAAGGTACAGCAGGAGAGGAGGGTTGTTAGAACATTGAAAGTAGTGACAAGGAATAGGGTGGTGAGCATTGAAGAACAGAAGTAACTTGATGATAGTGTGGTAATCCCGACATTGACGTACGGGAGTGAAGCATGGGCATTGTTGGAGAGACATAAACCAAGAGTGAGAGGGGTGGAAATGAGTTACTTGAGAAGTGCATGTGGAGTCACACTGAGAGATAGACAGACGAATGAGGAAGTATGAGACCGATGTGGTGTGGAGCGTATGGAGAGTGAGAGAATAACTAAAGAGTGTACCGGTATGTGAGTAAGATGGAAGTGCAGAGTGGTAGAGGCAGACCGAGAGTGAGGTAGAGGGATAAAGTTAAGGGGAGATTTCCACTTGAGGGATTTTTTTCTTGGCCCCTTTCTCCCTCATGTTTAGCCCCATTGCTTTTGAGATTTTAAGACGTTCGCCTCATTAGTTTGGCGATTTTAAAACTTTCACCCCATTTATGGCACTTTTCAGACCTGTCGTCCCATTTAGGTGTAATTTAAGAGGAACCGGCCTTTGGCCAGGAAATTTTTCTACCGATAAAGATGCTTGGCAATAAATAGTTAAACATACTAAACATACCTAGTTTCCACCTGCCAATGTGACCAGACAGAGGAATGGATGTGATATACGGGACAAACATACTATTTGAATACTCTAACTAAATTAGTGAATGATAAGCATACATAGCAACTAAACGAAAACAAATAGAAACTTAAAACTTTCAAAACAAACAAACCAAAACAGGAAACACACATTATAAAGACAAAAGAACTTATCAAAATTACTGTGGAAAAAACTAATTGAAGTTTATAACCAATATCGTTCTTAACACCAATAGGCCTACTGTAACTCCCAATAAAATGACATACAGCATAATTATACATACACAAATTACATACAGCATAATTATACATACACAAATTACATACAGCATAATTATACATACACAAATTACATACAGCATATACATACACAAATTACATACAGCATATACATACACAAATTACATACAGCATATACATACACAAATTACATACAGCATATACATACACAAATGACATACAGCATAATTATACATACACAAATTTATAGACCAAGTGCTCCACACAAATTGCGGTTCCGGTCTCATGTCCTAATGGCGGCGTTCCAAGCAGCCCTGTTCAGAGCTGCCTCATTTGTCAAGTGCTTTGATTCAAGAACAGATCGCAAGGTCTGATCCCACGTCTTTCTTGGTCTGCCCTTTAGTGCAGCTCTCTCCACGTTTATGGACTTGCATCTTTTCACCAAACTTAGTTCATCCATCCTCTCCACAATTAACGAAAGCATATGATCCTCCGGGGATTCGAACCCACGACACCACATACAGAACTTTGCAGAAAAATATTATGAAATAAGAAAACACAAAACCAATAACTTACCAAGCTTCCACCTGCCCATGTAGTATATATGACAGGATAGTAATAGACAGGTGGTGATGTGTATGATGCCAAACAGTAACCAGAACAGTAGTGTACCGGTAAGTACCCCTATGACACCAAGTAGTACCGCCGCCGCCAGGGCTACGTAGGCGGCACCGGCACTGGCATTGATGTCTGGGTGCCGCGTCTGGTAGATCTTCAGCATTGACAGCACTGACATCACGTACATGAACGATGTGTCTGTCGGAAAGGTTATATTTATTAAAGAATATAATGATACTGTGCTCTTAGAGTGGTTGTGGTTGTGAATGTTGTCTGTAATCAGTGTAAACTATAAATTAAAAAAAATAAGAACACAGAGAAGCTATCACAGTCATAAATCTATGAAGGTGCCTGGCAAACATATTGAATTATCACCTTCCTTCCTAAAAAAATGAAAACAACAAAATCATAAGCATGATAGGTGTGTTTTTGTATTGTTTTTGTCACGATACCGTAATCTTATTATGAAACAAAATATAAGAAAACTCAGATCTAGCAATAAAAATAACAATAATAATAACACTAAGAAAATAAGAATACAGTATTAAAATCCAGAAGATTATGTTGATGATATAATTTTTACCGCCATGCACTCCCTGCTCAGGGTGGGTGCCCTGATGTTTCAGGGACTTCAGTGGACAGTTACCACAGATTGCTAGACCGCACTATCCACAAACGGCACTATCGTCTGCCAATGACGCACACTGGCTGGCCAGAGCCTTGAACGATCGGCCTCTCGGTTTGCAAGCAAGTGCTCTACCAATCCCGCTTTGGTGGCAGAAACCACCTAGAATGGCACTTTCACCTATCATTTGATATTGTCTTTGACCCAATAGGACCCTTGGTTAGTATGAAACCAGGCACAGGGGTTTTCTGAAGATAAGGACCGCTGGTTTACTGCTATAGAGGCTGACTGCACCACCAAAGATAAGGACCGCTGGTTTACTGCTATAGAGGCTGACTGCACCACCAAAGATAAGGACCGCTGGTTTACTGCTATAGAGGCTGACTGCACCACCAAAGATAAGGACCGCTGGTTTACTGCTATAGAGGCTGACTGCACCACCAAAGATAAGGACTGCTGGTTTACTGCTATAGAGGCTGACTGCACCACCAAAGATAAGGACCGCTGGTTTACTGCTATAGAGGCTGACTGCACCACCAAAGATAAGGACTGCTGGTTTACTGCTATAGAGGCTGACTGCACCACCAAAGATAAGGACTGCTGGTTTACTGCTATAGAGGCTGACTGCACCACCAAAGATAAGGACCGCTGGTTTACTGCTATAGAGGCTGACTGCACCACCAAAGAGGTGGGCAATGGGATCGCTGTATCTTTATGTATGAAAGTAAGAGTGTGTGTATCTTAAGAGTAAGCTAGAATTGCTCTTTGTGTAACTGAGACTCAAAAAGAAACAGTCGGCAAAAGAGGCCAGGTGGTGAAACAAGATGTCTATCAATCCTTACACTCCACCTAAAAGTATCCAGTGTTATTGGAGCAGATGTGGTACCAGGCACTGAGTACTTCATGATAAAAGGCAAAATTAATGGTAACTGGATAATTCAACCAGTAGACCCTTTCAACTATTAGATCTCAACCAGTATGTTAGGTTAGATTTGATCAACAGGTTAGACAAAAATAGGTTAGGTTAGATTAGATTAGACTAGATTAGGTTAGTTGAAATAACGGTATTTTATATTATGTTATATATTATTACTTTCGATTTTTGTGATAAACTAAATGTATTGTTTTACATATTGCGACTCTGTTTTGCTATTATTGTGTTGAGGCTTTAGTTTGCCGTGTTCAGCATGCATTTCAGTCAAGGTGTGGAGTTTCCTATATCCAGCGATCCTAATGAACTTACCAAACTGATAGTTGGAGTTGTTGGGGCAGATATGGTAGCAGGCACTGAGCAGCCCCTCCATAATGAGCGACCCTCCCATGGCGTAGAACAGACCAAAGTGTTGAGGGATCCCATAGTACTGTGGGAAGATATGGGCAATGGCAGCTAACATATTAAGGGGAGATGGTTCACTTTTTGGGCAATTTTTGCATGTACTGTATTCATTATTTTTCTAGTTTCCTACCCTAGACCTCCATCAAAATTTAAAAACAACATCCATTAGATCCCCCTTCTAGATTAATTTGTACATTTTTCGGTAGAAAAATATCCCGCTCCTCGGTCGGTTCTTCCAACATTACAGGCTCACTATCGTTCGTCAGGGAACAAATTTACACCTAAATAGCACGAAAGGTCTAAATATTGACTAGGAATGGGGCGAAAGGTCTTAAAATCGACTAACTAATGGGGCAAACATCTTAACATCTGAAAACTAATGGGGCTAAACATGAGGGAGAAAGTGGTACAGAAAACTGGCCTGAAGTTCCTTCGTTCTACATTTCAATACAGTCTACATTCCAGCCATCCGAAAAATCATGAACTCTATCCTCTGTAACTCAAAAAGGGCTGGAGCAAATGGGCTGCAAAAATCCACACCTACTCTCTGGCTGACCCTTCCCAAATGGTAGAAATATTAGCTCGATTACTCTAGTCGTTTTTGAGTTAGAGAGGTTGTAGGTTATAATGTTTCTCCTACTTACAGCGAATAGACTATAGCGTCCCTGTTTACCATCCCAGCAGACTCATGTTCAATTGAGCACTTCCGAGTTTCGTTCTATAAGGTAGTTAGGGCTTTAGACATCAATATTTAGCAGAATAACCAGCTAAATTACGGTCCATTTTAAATACATAAAACCCAATTCAACATACAGTACGTTTTTATCCTTTTATCGATCAGAAACCTAAATTATTATTATTGCATTTTGTATTTATTTCTATTTAAATGGCTCCAACTTTCTTATAGTCCTTCTCAAGCTGAAAAGGGTTGACTAGAGTACAGTGTATTCTAATGCTAAAATCTACACGAAAGCAGGCAGAAAACCGCAGCAGAAGCGATTCATTCAAACTCCGATGGAGACGCTGCGCAAAACTGACGTTTACGCTAACTCGGATAATGCTTGTTTCTCAGTATACCAAATATATATTTTCATTCTTTTTTGCACTTATCTACTCGGCACTATCCCCCAAGCAAAAATTAACGGCCAAAGTAATTTTACGAGACCCTTCGAAAATGCGATATTTTGACAGGTGGACTTTTTGAGCGGTCAAATCGCGACCGACGAAAATGAGTTTCATACACCCTAGGATTGCTCAGGCTGAGCTTAGGTCAGCAGCAAAAATATTTTTTAATTCTAAGCCCATTTGCACCTACGGCAGGGCTTACAAGTTTGGCATTTTCGCCAATTGTTGTTGTTGTTGTTGTTGTTCCCCAAGCTGCCTGGCCGAACAGCCCCAAGGCCCCGAGCAAGGCCAAGGCCATAACCGAGCGCCCCCACAGAACCTTCCGTGCCATTATACCAAGTATACATTTTCATTCTTTTTTGCACTTTTCTACTCGGCACTATCCCCTAAGTAAAAATTAACGGCCAAAATTTTTTTTTCGAGAACCGGTCCAAAACAGTTGTTATTGATGCTTAATGTATTCTATGTTATGTCATATATGCTGTTGGTGGTATAAAGTAATATAAGTCGGCTGAAGGAAGGCAAAAAGGGTAAAAAAAAGGGGACTTTGGGAAAGTGGCTGGAACGAATTAATTAATTCCCACAAGGCCTATATTTTCTAAAACACGGTTTGATATAAACGGTACGTACACAGTACGAATTAACCGCGTATATCGAGACCTGACTGTACCCATCAATCGAGCTTGAAGCCAAACTTGAGCTTGTCGAAGTTGTGTTAGGCTTTTCGTAATTGAATAAGTTTTTACCTTAACCCTATTTGATGCAAGGCAGGTCAATTTTGGATCCTCCCTGTTTTTACTTCACTATTTTAGAGATTTTAACACTAGATTAGCGGGCTAGCGGTTTATTTATATGTACCGCCCAGCGGGGTGTTTTTAGCCAAAATAGGGCTGTTTACGTGATCATTTTCATGCCTAAATAAGACCCAGAGCGTAAAACAAATATCTATCCCTGAAAGGGCATAAACAGAGCTTTCCAATGACACCATAACGATCCTTTTATGACGGCTAGTTTTCTTGCAACAACCGCGCAACGCGAGTGCAAAAAGCATGTAATTCGGTACTTTCCCCATACAATTCAGTATGTAGCGAGTGAGAGAGGGAGGGAGGAGGTGGGATTCGTGTCAGTAGGTTCGCCGCGGTGGTCTGGAGCAGTCATACGCTTGCTACTCTCCTGCCACCACTTGTCTCTCTCTCTCAGCAACATTACGTGCTGAAATTGCCACACGACCTATGTCGCACGCCGCCAGATAGTCCAGATTTATTATACTCGACTTATGTTGCGCGCCGACACTTAGGGGTTAAAGACGTTTCAACTCATTAGATTGGCGATTATAAGACTATTCACCCCAATAAGGTGTCGATTTTTCTTAGGCGAGCGATAACGAGCCTGCAATTTGTAAGAAATCGGCCTTCGGCCAGGACATTTTTCTACCGAAAAATTTACATATTAAGCTTGAAGGGGGTCGTGGGGACCTTTTTTTTAGTTTGAAGTGGGTCTGGAGAGGTGTTTTTTAAGTCTATGGGTAAAGTAAAAAATACATTGTTCGAAAATGAGAAAAAAATAAAAAATTAAAACCCTCACCATTAATATAACCAAATATCCTAATAACCCCCAAGACATTGCACCGGATAGTGTTAAGGGGAGGTATTTAGTTGGTTCCCTAGACCTCCATCAAGCTTAAAATTACACCCCCTTGAGTCCCTTTCAAGATAAATTTGTACATTTTTCGGTAGAAAAATGTCCCGGCCAAAGGCCGGTTCCTCTTAAATTACAGGCTCGCTATCGCTCGCCAGGATAAAATCGACACCTGAATTGCACGAAAGGTCTTAATATGGGGTGAAAGTTCTTAAAATCGCTAAACTAATGGGGCAAACGTTTAATAATATCAAAAGCAACGGGGCTAAATATGAGGGAGAAAGGGGTCAAGAAAAAAATCCCTCAAGTGGAGATCTCCCCTTAATGTGGTCAACATGTTCAGTAATACCCAATAATAGATGTACACGCACCCACGTCCACCAATCAGGCAGTGGGAGTCAGGGGGTTCAAAGCCACACACCCTGATTACTTTCCTCAAACGCAAAGTTGTGGACATGATGTTGTTAACCCCTTCAGTACCATGACGTAGTTTCCATCATATTGTGGTTACCATTAGACGATTTTCTTTAGTTTATAATCTTCCTCCAGGAGTCAATGGGATGAAAGCTGTCTCAACAATCCTCCGAATAGCATGGGTCCTTCTTAACCCCCCAGACATATTATATTAACTTACTGGCGAGGAGGCGGACGACACGGTATTATTGGCACTGTACCCCACAACTGTCAAAACCTCACTGCGGGACCGTTAGAAGTCGGAGAAACTTGGGGTTGCCACCAATCGACAGATTTTCATCTAACTTACCTAACTTACTGAGCTCAATATGACACAAATCGCGTCATAAACTTATTAGAGAGCTATTAAGATAAGTTCATATGACGCGATCGCGTCATATGAGTTTTTTGGCATAAGTTCCATATGACTCGATAGCGTCATATGAGTCGGAGAATGTTAAACTGCATAAAATTGTCCAATGTTAGCCAGATTCAAGGGTAAAAAGACGTCCTGGTGCTGAAAGGGGTTAACCACACTGTGATTTTCATTATACAAATACAGTATTACATAATGAAGTGATCAATATATATACACGTTAATAATTATGCAATTATCAATTTCTAAAGTTTATGCAAAAGAGTTTATTTGTAAATTGATTATTATAGTTTTAAATGCACAATAAAAATCATAAGGTGGAAAAGAACATATGTCCACGACTGTATATATATCAGCATACTTGTTACGTACAGTATACAGTCAGCACCTGTATGTTTGTGAGCACTGCTGAGTTTGCAAAATACCATCTCAGGAATTTTAATATCCACCTTCTCACTTCCTCTCACTAGCTCATACTACCTCACCTCTATATTCTACAGGTAGACCTCTACATCTCAACAAGTAATTCTAACATGATTAATACATTAAGTTAGTATACCTTATCAATCTTGTAATCATTTTTAACAGCCAATTTGTGTCGGTGGTTCCTGCGAGCACAGACGCCGATGAAGAGCATGCCAAAGAGGATATAGCTGATGTTGGAGAAGACATGGTTGAAGTCACTGATTGGGCCGAGGGGATGGGCACACCAGAAGTTGTAGAAGCACAGGTCCTGGTTCCCTGTCTCATCCAAAACCTGGTAAGGAGGAGGATGTCAATAATATGCTCCAAATTACTCTTCTGTTTGCCTATATTTATGGTGTATGGTTTCATCCAGTACTGGGAGGGGAAATGGCCGACTAATGCATGTGCGAAAGATTGTCAATATAAAAGGCTGTAGCGAAGTTGGTAAAGTACTCGCTTGCAAACTGTGAGGTCAACGGTTCGAGTCTCGGGCCAGCCAGTGTGTGTTATTGGCAGACGCCAGTGGTGTTGGTGGACGGCGCAGTCTAACACTATGTGGCAACTATTCACTGTTGTCCCTGATCATCAGGGCACCCACCCTAGCCCAGCTTTTGAGCAGGGAGTGCATGGTGGTAAAAATAGCAAAAACAAAAACAAAAACACACAGTACTTCCTCACTCTAAAGTTGCAGTTATGTTCCTAAAAAAATAATATTTAAACAATCAATACAGTATGTCAAAGAAGTACCCAGCTCTTGAGCAGGGAGTGCATGGTGGTAAAAATAGCAAAAAACAACACAGTACTTCCTCACTCTAAAGTTGCAGTTATGTTCCTGAAAATTTAATATTTAAACAATCAATATGTCAAAGAAGATGTAGCTGATGTTGGAAAAGACATGGTTGAAGTAACTGAGCGGCCAGCCCTGTGAGAGTTCCAGATCGGGCCGAGGGGATTGGCGCACCAGTAGTTGTAGAAGCAAAGGTCCTGGTTACACGACTCATCTACCATCTGAGGGGAAATGTTATCAATAAAGTGCCTCTCCTAAAATGGTGTTTATATCTCTTCTGTTTGCTTATATTTAAGGTGCTTGGTGTTGTCTAATAACCGGAGAGGGGAACGGTCGATTAGTATATGAGTGAAACACTGTCAATAATGTACAGTAATTCCTCACTTTAAAGTTGTAGTTATGTTCCTGAAAAACAAAACTTTAAATCAATAATATGTCAATGAATATGTAACTGATGTTGGAGAAGACGTAATTGAAGTCACTGAGCGGGCCGAAGGGATGAGCGTACCAGAAATAGAAGCACAGGTCCTGGTTATGTGTCTCATCTAAAACCCAGTGGGGGGGGAATATTGTCACATGGTGTTTATAGCCTATATATTCTGTCTACTTGTATATCTATGCTGTAGAAGTACCTGTGTCCCTTCATGTCCAAAGTCCAAAGGTAGGGCATCGGAAATAACAATACCTGTAGTCCATGTTTTTCTTAGCTAGCAGAAAATTGTCTTGTCCTAATCTTAACTGCTCAGATATTGTTTCCACATAGCGATTTTGATAATTTAATTTGACTTTATATTGTCCTTGTCCCAATTTTGGTTTGTTTAGTTTGCAAGTTTCACATTTTAATTACAAAGTTGCTATGGCCAAATTGCTAGGAAAACTTGCCATTAATAAGATGCAGAGGCATAACAGTTTCTTACTATTTTCCATTATCAAGAAAACACCATCTAACGGACTACACTCTTCGCCAGGTGAAAATAAAACAAGTAGTGAGTACACACACAGTCCTTTGAGAGATCTCTAGCAAAATTCTTTGTCCTAAATTCAATTCTAACAAGCTCGTTCTCATTCCAAGTAATCTAAGGGCAACTTTTACCTTACTCACAGTGGCATTACACATCTATCTCCCCAAGCTTATATCAGAATTCTTAATGTTTGGGTGTCATCCTCATTGACTGCCCACGTTTCACTCCCATATAGCAGCACATCCCTCACTTCTCAAACATGCAGTATACAGCTTTCACTCAGTGTACTCAATAGTTGTATTGATAACAACTCTCTGAGGGCGGGTGCCCAACCCCGAAAGGGGTTGAAATAGGGGAGCTATCCCCCCGCCAAAGGCGGCTTTCTAGGGCCTTTCCTAGCTGATGCTGAGAGGATTGGGTTCTAGTCATGTGGTGATGGGCTGGTCTATCAGAGTGAGAGCTGAGCAATCTCTCCCATACCCATAGCTTACTCTGACTTTTCCTTTAACTTATATATTTTCTAGATCTCAAGTGACGGCGTCTCTTCCGTGGATTGACGGAAATCTACCAAGATTGGAAGCCAAAGCGTCAAATTTTTCCCTTGCCCCTCAAGTTTCTCTTCATAATTGCTGAGGGGCACAGGGCCCTGGGTGGGGCTTTGGTTTCCCGGGCATTTCCGCACCCTCCTCAGCCCCCCGCCATGGAGTGGCTTCGGTCACCCAGGCTTTATTGTGGTCGGCGGGGAGGGTTCTGTGGGGGCACTCGGTTATGGCCTTGGAATTGCTCGGGGCCTTTGGGCTGTTCGGCCAGGCAGCTTGGGCAACAACAACAACAACAACAACAACAACTCTCTGAACTTCTTTCACCCACTTTTGACTTCCAACTCTGTGATCAGTGCTGGATTTTTTTTTTTTTTTTAAATAAAAAATAAAATCCAGCACTGATGATGTCATTCAGGTAGTCAAATTAATTGACACACTCCAGGGGGACATCCTTAACCCGTTCAGTACCAGGGACGTCCTTTTCATCATATTATGGCCACTATTAGACAATTTTATTCAGCTTAGGAAGGACCTATAGCAATAATAAGGCTTCAAACTATCTCCGCCAACCCTTTTAACTACCACAGATCTTTCCAAAGCTTCATAATATCGTCTAAATATAGCTAGAATAAAATATAACACACGTCTCTGGTACTGTACGGGTTAATGTTGACAATTTTCACACCAAGCTCAGCTTGGCGGTTCCCGTGGCATGAATACATACATACATAGATTTAAATACCGAGGGCTCCACATGAAGAGCAGTTCTAGTCTCACGTCCTAATGGCGGCACCCTCTAAACTATCTGCAATCAATTATTATGTTTTTTACACCAACCAACTTCACATCTAAACTCAATTAATGAAATCAACAAATACATGTGGCACTCCGAGGACTCGAACCCAGGATACTCACATCGAAATTCTGAGCACTATGCATTACGCTATCAAGACAGTTATGTAATCAGCATACTGTACACTACTTCTCAGGCAGCACTATCCTAAAATCTGTTGACAGTGCTTTTAAGACTACAGTATAATGATGAGTAGAGGACTCAACACCGACCCCTAGTGGACCCCTACCTTTACTGAAAACTCTTGACATTCTTCACCATTCAATCTGACACATGTTTTTAATCCATTTTTAATCCATTATTATACTTAAGCGTTGTTTCCACACAGCGATTTTGATTAGTTATTTTGTCTTTTTACTGTGTTCGTGTACGTTTTGGTTTGTTTATTTTGCAAGTTTTACATTATAATTATCATAACCAACTGTATGATCCCCTCCTCTACTCCTAGCTTCCACAGCACCCACTATACTGTACTATCGGTACAACAATAGTTTGTTTTCTTTATCTGACGATAAATTGCCATGTCGTGCAGCTATTACACAGATTATGTAGCAAAATATGTTGTTAATTATGAAAATGTAGCATCAACATGAAACATAGCAGTTATATATTATTCCAATAAGTATTGAGGAATCAGCTCCTAAGTGATTAAATTTGCTACCAGATGCAAACAACAGACTATAGTACTGTACTACTTAAATTATTATGTTCTCTCCACCAACCAACTTTACTCCTAAACTCGATTAATGAAATTAACAAACACATATGGCAGTCCGGGGATTCGAACCCAGGACGTTCACACCGAAAATCAACACACTTATGCATTGCGTCACGAAGAGAGCAAAAAAAAAAAAATATTCATTCCAACTTACCTTTTGATATGTAATGACGAGCTGAATGACAGGAACGGCGTAAAATATACCAACAGTGATGAGACCCCAGATGTAGAGCTGTGACTTCTTAGTGAGCACCCTCATGTCCTTCCTAGCTAGGTCACTCACATACAGGAATGTTTTGGTCCTGGGAAAATATAAGGTGGAGTCACATCAGCACCGCTTTTTCAGACTATTATCTTATAGTAATTTTAATCTGGTGGTTGGGCAGTTGCACTAGCATCCCTCCATGAAAACAAGCTAGAGAATCGAATGAATTGCTTCAAAATATGGAACCGATTTGATTGTGGTCGACCCCTTGGGATCAAGGCGTCTGGCATTAGATAGATATAGATAATCTGGTGGTGGATGCTATATGTCAAATTAACTCCATATCATGTGTTAGCAGGGTGGCACTTTGTCATCCACTCACTTATACAGTATACAAAGCTACCCTGTAAACTAGAGTAGCTCTCCATAAAGAGACAAGGATTGATAAATTATCTACTTTTTATTAATTTCACCACACCACCAAACACCTCCAATGAAATTAATGAAAGCATATATGTGATCCACCGGGATTCGAACCTAGGTTATCACACACAGATTTTTAGACTCCTTAACCATTACACCACCAAGACGGTTAAAAGGTTTATGCACACGCCTACGACTTATTATTCATTCTCGAATACTGGATATTAATCTAAAGTAATTAAATAAGTAACAGACTTGGGGTAACAATATCGAACAATTTAAAAACCAGCCTAAAATTTACCCAAGTAATTAAGAAAGCAAATAAAATTATTGGTTTCAATGGTGGATCATTTGAATACAGTACAAATCTGAAGACGTTATTTTCAACCTTATACAATTCACTGGTTTGCCCCCATCTGGAATACTGCGCACAATTTTGGTGTCCATAATATCAAAAGGGTATCGATAAACTAGAGAGAATACAGATAGAAGAAACAAAAATAATCCCTAGACTTATAAATAAGCCATATGAAGAGTGTCTAAAAGCACTAAATCGTTTTAGTTTAACAAAGCGCAGGCTGGGAGGGGACTTAATTCAAGTATTTAAAATTATTAAAAGTCTTGATAATATGGACGTCAACAAGTAGGCTACTTCACAACTGAGAGTGAGGGTCCGATTCGAGGAGGTGAGACAGTGAAGCATAAAGGCGAAGCAGCCTCAGAAGTGGGACTGCTTCGAGCCAGAGTGGGCAACCAAGAGCCGTGCATCTGCAATGGCAGGTTGGCGAGGGCTGGTTGTAGCTCGTGCTTCACTTGTCTCACTTCCTAGGCTGGAACAAGACCTCACGGGCTTCACCGTGTTGAGCGGTGAATGTGCAGGCTCTCAGCCTATGCCCGAGAAGGAGTAGTTGGAATATAAAAAAAAAAAAAAAAAATACCAATCAAATTACACTAGAGGAAATGTTTGTAAGATCATTGTTAATCCTGTTCACTCTCATGAAGCAAAGCATTGTTTTTTTCAATCGAGTGGTAAACTTATGGAATGGACTACCTAGAAATGTTATTGAATGTTGTACACTGTACTGTTCAAATGCTCAGAAAACGACTTAATGTATCTCGCTCTTAACCCACAAATAACTGCTTTCACATATTAATAGCCTCTCAAAAAAATTTTGTTTCCACATTGACTAGGTAGGTTAGATAGAAGCAGCCTCATATGAACAAATCCTCTACTAACATGTGTTCCAAACCTGAAATGCTTTGGATGTAGCATATTACCGGGATATTCCCTGTGAGGTTTACATTTATAACAAGAATTGAATTGACACTGATAGAGTTAATAATATATTTTGATATACAGTATTACATGAATCAATTACACTAAATTACAAAGTTGACAACATTAGCTTACATGTAACTACCCTTTTTAAGCTTCTCTTCCTTTTCTGCTCACCTGAATATGTCCTTGTCACTCTCTGCGTCGGTGAGCATGTCAATATCGTCCTCGTCCAGGGAAGAGTCTGAGGCAGCGCGGGTCATGGTGGGATGGTCCTCCTTGTGGTAGTGCTCTGGTGGGGTGAGGGGGAAGTGGGGATCAAAGTTATACTGTAGCCTATTGTAACATATTTTTTTCATTTTTCACATTCTCAACTCATCACCACTTCTCTTGCCTGTTCTTCAGTCATCTCTCGTTCTTCCAACGCTTTTTTGACACCATCTGTCCATCTCCTCCGAGGTTTTCCTCTCAATCTATTTACCCTTGTTTCTGACTCATATATTCTCTCATTCGTTCAACATGTTCATACCAGCATAGCACCCTTCTTTCCACTCAGGCCGATAAGGGTTCTTGTTGTCCTACTCTCCAACGTACCTATCTACTCCTCAATCTGCCTCTACCCATCACTCCACACATACTCTTCAAGCAGCTCATCTCCATCACATCCAACTTTCTTCTCTTTTGTACCTTCAAAGCCCATTTCTCAGCCATATACATCACGGTTGGTACAACTATCCCTTCATACAAGCACTTTTAGCTTTCATTCCGAGATTTCTCACCTTCCACATACAGTACTTTCCATTACTCCAAAACTTTTCTTCCTTCACATACTCTGTCTTACCTGCATTTCCTCCAGAGGGTCATGCGCCAGTTGTACTAGATAATAGTCCATTAGGTGCCTGGCCCGGGGAGTCGGTGGTAATGAAGGGTAATAATAATACAGTAATCTGTTTTTTTATTTCTCAAAAGGGCCAGCTCTTCCAAGGAATTCGCTAGCGCTCGCAAACTCATTAATATAAGCTCCATCGACAAAAATAGTAGTCACTAAACTCTGTACTTTTCTCTCACAGTGCCTCTATCAAGATCATAGCTTTTCAAAAAGAGAAAGGTCTTTAGCTGCGCCTTAAAAGATTCAAGAGGTAAACCGTCTCATGGAAAGCAGCAGTTTGTTATACAATCTAGGAGCCACGTAGGAAAAGAACCGGTCAGAGAAGGATGACTGGTGTACAGCCCTCGGGCTTCGAGACGTAAAAAAACATCCTCACTTTGTGTGACACCCCCTTAAGTAAACCTGCAAACACATTATATAATGCATGTACTGTACTGTACTGTATATGTCTATGTTTACAGGAATATTTAGGTCCATCTTTGTTTTACTCTAAGATCATTTTCATTTGCTCTGACTAGCAATATACAGTAGCGTAAAATTATAAAGGAGCCTTATATAAATGTTTTCATTAAAAAGGCTCAGCCCTACTTGATATTATGTGGTGGATTGTGTTCTTTTATTTAATAATTTTCATTTTAGTAAGCGATGTTTCCACATAACGATTTTGATAATTTAATTTGACTTTATATTGTCCTTGTCCCAATTTTGGTTTGTTTAGTTTGCAAGTTTTACATTTTAATTAAATCTAAGGGGGTAGGGGGGATTTACTAGTTTTTTTTAATATGGCTATTTATTGTGTAATTTTCTTCCCCAGACCTCCATCAAGCTTACTAAATTATCCTCAAGATCCCACCTTTGAGATAAAATTGTACATTTTCGGTAAAAGGCCAAAGGCCAGTTCTTCCAAAAGTACAGGCTCGCTATGGCTCGTCAGGAAAATGTTTACACCTAAATGGCACGAAAGGTCTTGATATTGATAAAGAAATGTGACAAAAGGTCTTATTATCAACAAACTAATGGGGCGAACGTCTTAAAATCTCAAAACTAATGTGGCCTAACACGAGGGAGAATGGGGTCCAGAAAAAGCAACTATTTCACCCCCTCACTTTTTTTATCTTTCTCTCCCTCTCTTTGGCTTGTATCCATTCGGCCCCATTCAGCCTACTGTTTTAAGACGTTTACCCCCAGCCAGATGTCAATATTTTCCTGGTGAGCGGTAGCGAGCCAGCATATATATATTTTTGTTTTGACAGCAAGCTAAATTTGTAAATTTTTCGACAGAAAAATGTCTCCAGCGAAGCCTGATTTCTCCATACAATGCTGGCGAGCGATAGAAATCGACACCTGGATGGGGATAAACGTCTTAAAACAGTTGGCTGAATGGGGCCGAATGGATACAAGCCAAAGAGAGAGGGAGAGAAAGAGAAAAAAAGCGAGGTGGGCTCCCTTAAAAAAATACCTACCAGGTGAGGCGGCGATGGCCCCATAAGACTGTGACGATGATGTGCCCTGACCGGCTGCTGTGGAGGGGTGGTGGTGGTGTTGTAGGGGGTCTTCAGGTGACGATAGCACAGAGTCGTCCAGTAAGCTGCGGGCTCGGGGGTGCTTCTGCTTGGCTCTGTCAAACATCAACAAAAGCTCATTTCAATTAAAATGTAAAACTTGCAAAAAATCAGTTATATCTTTTGTGTTTGTTATTGTCAAGCATTAACCATCATCCTTTAAGGGGCAAGAAGAATGAGAATAACTTAAGGGGGATGGTTCACTTTTTGGGCGATTTCTTCATGTATTTTTTGTTTTGACTTTATATTGTCTTTGTCCCAGTTTTGGTTTGACTTTGTTTGCAAGTTTTACATTTGAATTCATTATTTTTCTAGTTTCCTCCCTAGACCTCCATCAAATTAAAAAAAAACATTCATTAGATCCCCTTTCTAGATTAATTTGTACATTTTTCGGTAGAAAAAATTTCCGGCCAAAGGCCGGTTCTTCCAATTAAAATGTAAAACTTGCAAACTAAACAAACCAAAATTGGGACAAGGACAATATAAAGTCAAATTATATTATCAAAATCGCTATGTGGAAACAACGCTTACTAAAATGAAAATTATTAAATAAAAGAACACAATCCACCACATAGGGTGTACATTACTACATGAGCAAGTTAATCTGTTTCCCAAGCAAACTAATCGCACATATAACAACGCACTATCGTCACGTTAAAGGAAGTAGTCAAGTTTGGGAAGTCCGGGACGTTCTGGCAAATTTTACTAAACTCTGGATGAATAAAGAAACTACATGTTAAATGTCAAAATATTATTTAAAATCAAATTTGCAACATGACAGGCTCACTATCGTTCACCAGGGAAAAAATAGACACCTAAATAGCACGAAAGGTCTACATATTGACGAAGAAATGGGGCGAAAGGTCTTAAAATCGACTAACTAATGGGGCAAACATCTTAACATCTGAAAACTAATGGGGCTAAACATGAGGGAGAAAGTGGTCCAGAAAAACGGCCCATCTCCCCTTAAGAAAGCATCAAACAAAAAAGTCTATCTAATGTAAGGAATGCAAGCAAGAATATGGTTCAGACACGGTGACTAAGAGGAGCAGTGAACCAAACCTCGTAAACCTTTCTGTACCGGAAACGTCTTTTGAATTATATTCTAGCTATATTTAGACGATTTTGTGCAGCTTAAGAAGGATCTGTGGTAGTATAAAGGGTTAAGTGAGATGGTTCGAAGCCTGTTAATTGCTGGAGACCCTTTATAAATTGAATAAAATCGTGTAATAGTAGCTAGAATATATATAAAAGACGTCGCCGGTAGAGAAGGGGTTAATTTACGGTAATAGACAAGAATGAGTATCACCACATAAATAAAAACACCTTATGGTCTGATCTTGAATAAAAAAAAAAAATTAAAGGTGAGCAGCTCTGAACAGGACTGTCTGAAGCGCCACCATTAGGACGTTAGACTGGAATCATAACTTGTGTTAAGCTGGATGTGATGGAGATGAGCTGCTTGAGGAGTATGTGTGGAGGGACTCGTAGAGACAGATGAAGAGATACGTAGGAGAGCGGGGCAGCAGGAACATTTGTCGGCCAGAGTGGACAGAAAGGTGCTGAGCTGGTATGGTCATGTACGAATGGAAGATGAAAGGCTTACAAAGAGAATATGTGAGTCAGATACAAGGGGAGGCAGAGGGGTAGGAAGACCTCCATTGAGATGGAGAGACTGTGTAGGACAAACATTGGAAGATAGAGGAATGACTATAGATCAGGCAAGAGAAGTGGTAATAAACAGGAATGAACGGAGAATGCTAGTGAATAGACGAGTGTAAACGCGGTCGTTTGGGAGAGAGGGTAATGCGCCAGTTGGACTAGATAATAGTCCGCCAGGCGCCTGTTCCGTGGGAGTCAGCAATAATGAAGGGTACGCCTGGAAGCATGGTGGGCGAGCTTGTGGTGGCTCCGTTGCGGGTCTGCCTGCGGAAATTGGAGCCTCTCCGGGGGATCTGGGACCTGGGAATATTTTGCTGGAATTGAATTGAATTTATAAGATTTAGGCACAAAGGCCAAGCACTGAGACCTGTAGAGATCATTCAGCGCTATAATCTTTTGCTGGGGACCCCAAATGGGCCTGGGTCTCTGGGTATTTCTCCTGTATGACCTAGATGTGTGTGATTTTGTGTTTTGTTTTGTTTTTCTGATGTGTTGTGATGTCCCTGTTCGGGCTTTGTCTCGAATAGGCTACCCCCTAAAAAAAAAAAAAGGAAAAATGGGGTAAGTGCCAGAGTATATACAAACATACATACATATATACAAGTACTGGTAAACACTCACCTGATATACGAGACGCAGGCGAGAATGAGGGTGACCACATAGAAGAAGGCGCAGTAGCCCAGACCGGCAAAGATGGCACTGAGGTATTCAAGCTTGGTGATCTTTTCCTCTATGGTGAGCGTTATGGTCTTGCGGCGGGTGCGGTACACGTGCTGGAAGGACGAGGAACACGCCTCGTCCGTAGATAGTACAACCACCACCACGTACAGGCCATTGGGGTAGTCCATTTTCTGTGGGTAGTAGAATTAATAGTGAAACGATGCACACCAGGAGATTTATGGGGTAATTAATTTTCAGCGTTCGAGAGGAATGGTATGAAGGTATGGTTCTGAGGGCACTGAAGCAGTCTTTAAACTTATATGTATGTATGTGTAATTTGTGTATGTATGTACACTCAACCGATAAACAATCTTTACACTGGTGAGCTATAAGTAATCTAGTGTAAACGGAATGAACCGGGTGAAACATACGTCTGTGAGGTATATATCATAAGATTTCGACCCACTTCCAGAATGTTTAGAGCGTTAGTGTAAAGATTGTTGTTTGGTCGAGTGTACATTGGTAATATGATAAAAGAGGATGTACAGAAAGCAGACTGTGAAATGAATAAGGCTGAATAGAAAGAATATTGTTCAGGAGAGGGTTATAATAAGATGAATAACGATTATTAAAGAGAAACAAACGGAATTAAAGCTCGATAATCTCTTCTAAAAGGTGAGTGTGATGTTTCCTCCATGTTCAATATATGTGTTAGAAGGACAAGGAGCCAGTCTCATCCGTTGCTATACCCTGTTCCAAGTAGGCAGGCCAGAAATCGTGAACCCTAACCTCTGTAACTTCAAAAAGGCTAGAGCAAATGGGTTGTAAATTTCCCTGCCTGACCCTTCCCAAATGGTAGATATATTAGCTCGATTACTCTTGTGATGTGAGTTATAGAGTTTAGTGGTCAAAAGTTTTGGCCTACTTATTTGAAACAGGGTTTAGTAAAACAAAAAAATATACACGAACAAGCCGTTGGGGTGGCTAATTTTCTGTAGTGGAGAGTGGTGGCATGATTCCGAGATATAATGAAGGTAGATAGAGGGAGAGAAACATAAGACACTATGCTTTTTGTGTACTCCATTTTCAGTAGCTAACACTGGTCTGGCAGCTTATGAAGTAAACTATATGAATAAATTTGCTTCAAATATAATCTTCTAGATTCCAATACAAGTCCAAAATATCACAAAAATTATGCAAGAAATATAATGAATAAATAAATTTACGATAAAAGCTTGTGTGTAGTAGAGTGACATGAATCTGATTGCACAAATTGTACAATAATTTACAACGCCAAAAAAATACATAAAATAAAATAATCAACTTACATAGCCTACTATAAATACATACAATGGCTTAACATCCTTTTCCATTACATTAACCCTTTCACGCGTTTATGACGCAGAGGTTGCCAGATTAGCAATAAGAAATAGAGTTCTCTCACTCTTCTTATAATTACCTCTCCAAAATTATTTTTCTGCCCACAGCTAACTCAAAGACAACTGCAGAGGTTGAAGTAACTAAAGTAAAGGTTTCTAAATACCCCTCATGGTAACAAAGGCTTTAAAGTATCCCCAATAGGCTCAAAATCGCGTCATATGTCGGAGAGGGTTAATTGTAACGACTCAGATGGGGTTGCCTTTCCGCAGTTGGATTATAGTACAATAAAGTCCTGTCACAATACCGCCCCATCATGTCATCACTTTGGCTGAAGTTGGCATAGTGATAACCGTGCCGCAGCAAGACTCAACTAAGTCCAACTGCAGTACCGGCCCCTGCAGTATCTGCAAACCACACCAGCCTCAACAGTGCTACAACAAGACAGCACCATACCAAGACTTTACTGTACATTAGGCAACTTGGACTTTAACCCCTTATTGGCGGCGCGCAACATATGTCGAGTGAAATAAATTTGGACTATGTGGCGGTGCACGACAGCTGTCGAGTGCCATTTTCAGCACGTAATGTTGCTGAGAGAGAGAGCTGAGCGGTGGGACGAGCGTAGTAACCTTATGACCGCTCCCCACGACCACCGCGGGTGTACTGAACTGAATTCTAACTTTCTCCCCTCTTCTCACTCGCTACACAGGGAATTATGTACGGAAATTACCTTATTTTAGGTTTTTTGCACTCGTGTTGCACGATCGTTGCAAGAGAACCAGTGGTCGTACAAGGATGGTTCGGGTGTCATTGGAAAGCTCTGTTTACGCCCTTTCAGGGATAGATACTTGTTTTACGCTCTGGGTCTTGTTTATGCATGAAAATGAGCACGGAAACAACCCTATTTAGGGTAAAAAAAAAACGCTGGGCGGTACATAGAAATTACCGCCTAGGCCGCTCTTAAGGTGTTAAAACAACAAAATCCTGCCACAACACTGCCCCACCATGTAAACATTGTGACCGACTCTGGCATGGTATCAAACAGCGCCCAGGTAAGACTAGTAGAGTCCCCTGTGGCATCTATCCGTGCCCCACCAGCCTAGGCAGTGCCATACCAAGACAGGTCCAATAGCAAGGCTTTGTTGTATAGTAATGGCTGTTGGTCCACAAGTCTACCGCCATTCCCCCTATTAGTCGCCTTGTATGACACACAGTAGGATGAGTGGGGCATATTCATTTTTTCCTCCACCAAAAGATGAAGGCCCCTTACCCCCTGGGGGGCTAAACATGAGGCAGAAGGGGGTCGAGACAAACCCTCTGCCTCCCATTAAAATATACTATTGACTCACCCTAACAGTAATGCCAGCCTGGTAGGTCATTGTCTGGTAGTAGTTTCCATACTGCACGTTCTCCTCACTGTCAAACACCGGACACTGCAAAAAAAACACAACATATATTCTCTCACTGCAAATAAGTACAGTACAAGCATCCTCATTGTCAAACAGTGCAAATTGATACAAATTCCCTGTTAAAAATTGGACTCAGAATTACGCTGAAAATATATAGCTATAAAACTTCCTCACAGCTAAACACAGGACAATGAAGATTAATATAATATTCTTTCTATGACAAAAACACCTAAATAAACTGTATATAAATCACATGTTATTAACCCGTCTTAATAACGGGCTGTCCTCATATGGTGTTTATATATTCTTACTGTACCATAATGTTTTGTATTGCCACCTAGGTTAGTTGGTTGTTATACCGTATATGATTATTCAGATACTATATGATTATTCAGATACTATAGAATACTGTATTGCCTGTCATACCTTACCTGATATTATAGCTAACCTAGAACTGAGAAGCTAAATCATAACCCTGATGTTTTATATAACCGCCAATGTTACCTATTGCTATGCTGGATTCTACCCCGGGAAACACCATAGAACGCAGATCAACGATCGCTGTAGCACATACTGAATGCACACTGATCAAGTATCAGGATCGGACCAAGCAAAGACATTTTCTCTGACCAGACCAACTCAAAGAAGACAGACCTTACCCCCCAGCAGTCAGCTTACCTGGAACCCCCACCCATTGGTACAATCGGCCTAATAGGTGATGTCTCGGCACCAAGTATATTTTTATAAATATTTGGTATCAGCAACATCTAAAACTTTATTTATTCGTGTTGAGTGAGATATACAAACATACAGTACTCCTACACATACCCACCCTATTAAACATCTCACAGACATTAACACAGTACAGAGCAAGCCAAACGTAATGACAGATGGGACATGACTTATTAGCGCGATCGTACCTACACTCCTATCCAAGCAGGGTGTCAAACGAAAGCCCAGTCCATTGCTTGAAGTCTTTATTTTTGTATACTGTATGTACAGTACTGTATAGCTCAAATTTTGGTTTATACGGGCTCATGTCTCGAGTCGGCCACCTCCAGCTAAAAAAAAAAAAAAAAAAAAAATGGGTATGCACCTGCGTATATAGATAGATAGCTAAAATTATGGTTTATACACTGTAGTTGAAGATATGTCTGTGGAAGTGATAAAATTACCAAAACTACGCTATTTCATATAAATTGTCCTGTATTCCTTCTCATATCCACTCAAGTGTTCAAACAAAATTGCTCCAGTTTGACACCTTGTACACAAGATCTCACCTTAACCTGACAGCCTAGAACATAAAAGTTACCAAGTTACCTATCATAACTGATCATTTACCACAGCTATTTTAATGTAAAACTTGCAAAATTAACAAACCAAAACTTAGACTATATTAACTATCATATCATAAGTTTCGTGTTTTATTTTACATCATAGTATTGTTTTGCTAAATCTTCAATGCGTTTTTTGATAAGTTCTGTATACTGTATTGTGCAGTTCCTGTTTTGGTTAGTTTGTTTTGCAAGTTTTGTGTTTGAATTAATACCTTACAGTCATGATTTAATAGCTAACCTAGAACTAAGAAGCTAAGCTCTTACCGTGATGTTCTGAATGGCCATAATAGCACAGAAGTCATCCTCAGCATTAGCCTTTACCAGCACCATGTCTACGTTTGGAGGGAAGCGAAACTCGTAGAATATGGGTTGCGAGGGTGTCACTTCAAACACCCGGGATGTGTGCAGCCTGGAAATTGAAGAGATATGTCAGTCAAAATGCTTGTGTTTATATATTTATCATGTAAACTTAATCTACAGACCATTTTGTCTAGTATATACCGTAAAACTACCTAACTTACAGACATTTTGGAGAATTTAAATGTTATAACTATGTGTAGAATGGTACATTTTTAGTACCATTAGTTTTCAGATTATAAGAAGCTCTACCCATTAGTTTGGCGAGTTTAAGACCTTTCACCCCATTTCTTTGTCAATATTAGGACCTTTTGTGCCATTAAGGTGTCAATTTTTTTCCTGGCGAGCGATAGCGTGCCTGTAATTGTAGGGGGAACAGGCCTTTGGCCGAAAAATGTGCAAATTTATCTAAAAGGGTGGTCTAGGGGATGCTTTTTTAATCTTGATGGAGGTCTGGGGAGGAAACAAACAAAATTATAAAAAATTATAAAAAATAAATTAGCAAATAAATAGCCTATCCCCCCTTAAAACTCATTCTTAATTTCCCTATTGGACTCACTCAATCAGAGAGTTGGTCTCAAAGGCAGCGAAGATGGTGAAGGTGAGGTCGATAGGTGAAGAGGTAACGCAACATACTCTGTACATTCTTACAAAACCACTACATACTTTTCCCTATCTTACAAACTCAATCATCTGAATCAGCCAATCAGAAAGTTGGTCTCAAAATTATCAGACACAGTGAAGATGAGTTTGGATGGTGAACAGGCAACTAAACATAAAATTTTCAGAAACTCCTTCATACTTCCCCCATTAGACTCACTCAAAACTTCATCATAATTTCCCTATTGTATCACTCAATCTGAAATTTAGTCTCAAAATCAGTGAATGCAGTAAAGGTGAAGTTGATCAGTGAAGAGGCACCTGAATAAACGCCTTCATTTTTGTTTAAAACTATTAAGAAAAAAACAGAAAAAAACAAACAATAGAAGGTCCCATCCCTTTCCCATTCTTAAGTATGCCATTTTAGATTTACAGAAGAGTGACCATTACTTGCATTACTGCATGTCCACAAACATTTCAGTAATGTAAGCATGTTTCCTTCTATTTATTTTTTTTTATTTTTTTTTTTATTAAGGTGACAGTTACAAAGTGGTGTACAATCTATCTGATTCTAGTTACATTGTAGTTTATCTTATTGGCAAACGCCTTCATACTCACTCAATCAAAAAGTTGGTCTGGAAATCAGCAGAGACGGTGAATGTGAGGTTGAAGGGCGATGATGTAGACACGTCAACAAAGAGGCGCTGCGTGGTGTCCAGGGTGCCTCTCGTGGACACCTTGTAGTTCTTCACCGGGCATAACGTATGTGACACTGTGTAGTACTCATCTCTGGGGAAATAGAGAACAAAATATCAAGGTGCTACATACAGTAGATAGAATACAGTTTCAATACACCAAAGTTAGTAAAAAATCATGCATAAGGAAAATAAAACTTTATCATACACCTGGTAGGTAAGTGCACTCATCATCCATTTGCTTTAAGGGGGGTCACCTGCTTTTTTTAATATTTATCTCCTTTTCTCTCTTTCTCTGGCTTGTATCCATTCGGCTCTATTCAGCCAACTGTTTTAAGACGCTTATCCACATCCAGGTGTCGATTTCTTCCTGACGAGCGATAGCGAGCCACCATTGTGTGGAGAAATCCGGCTTCGCCAGAGACATTTTTCTATCGAAAAATGTACAAATTTAGCTTGCTATCAAAACAAAAATATATATATATATCCTGGCTCGCGGAAAATATTGACACCTGGATGGGGGTAAACGTCTTAAAACAGTAGGCTGCATGGGGCCGAATGGATACAAGCCAAAGAGAGAGGGAGAGAAAGAGAAAAAAAGCGATGTGGGCTCCCTTAATGTAGTGGTAGTTTTATACAGTAGGCCTAGCTGCTGCATAAAGTGACAAGCACAAGCAGTTTTCAGTACCCCTATCACCATAACTGTATAAGAATGCTGAGAGGCTAACCAGTAACCAGGGTAGTTAGCATTGAGATACTGTACACGTAGGCAGCAGGCCACCATTTCCTTGCAAGGTAATGTCCACAGGTTGGTCATACATACTGTACATACATCATACATATACAGTACTGTATATTCTTAAAAACTGAGTGGTCCATACAGGGTAGAGCTTCAGTCTCATGTCCTAATGAACGGCACTCCAGGCAGCCCTGTTGTGGGCTGCCTCACTTGTCTGTTTTATTTTATTTTTTTAAATCTGAGGTCAGACTGTACAACAGACTGTACAGACTGTACAACAGGGGAGGTGTGGTGGAGTGGTCATGCCACTGGATTAGTAATCCAATGGACCCGGGTTCAAATCCCGATATGTCAATGGGAAGATATTATTGGGATTGAATTTGTGCTGTACCTAGTATCAGTGCATTACCACAAAAACCCACCGAAATGCCAAAAAAATACCCTCATTGTTCCCTGATTAAAATAACACTGTATGAATATTCCCATATTCAAAATATGTTACAGGGGGACAATGCCTAGTGAGTTCACTGCTCAATAGGTGGCGTTCTGAGAGTGAGGGTCTGAGTCTGGAGGGTGAGACGGTGAAGCGCTTGAGCGAAGCAACCAGCCGCTCCAGAGATGGAGCTGCTTCGAGCCATGATGGATGCTTCGCATGTCTCACTCCCCAGACTGGAACAAGACCTCACGGGCTTCACCGTGTTGAGCGGTGGAATGTACAGGCTCTCAGCCTATGCCCGAGAGGGAGTAGTTGGAATATAGAAAAAAAAAAAAAAAAAAAAAAAAAAAAAAAAAAAACATGATCCCACATCTGTCCAGGGTCAGTAATACCAAATGCATCTGGCCGTAATATACAGTACTTGCTATTCCTGCCTCATGGCAATTCTAAACTCTCAATGAACAAACTCAACCACTTGGAGAACTGTCATATGGTAACCTACACATAGCCTGAAACATATTTGCATAGATGTATGCCTTTTAACCATATACAGTACAGTACATACACTCTGATCCCAGAACTAAAGGACCTACATTACCCTGAAAGACTAGAAAGATTAGGGCTTCCCACGCTAGAGGACAGAAGAGTTCGAGGAGACCTGATAGCAATGTATAGATGCATGAGAGGGTTCGAGAGAATCTATAAGGAGGATTTTATTAGGCTGGACGATGGAAGAACCAGAAGGCATGTGTTAAAATAAGAAAGGAGAGGTGCAAGTCCAATGTGAAAAAGTTTAGCTTTCCGTACAGAACGATAGATAGGTGGAACAACTTAAGTGCAGAGATTGTAGAAGCAAGAAATATCCACGACTTTAAAAGTAAACTGGATAGGCAATAGAAACTGAGACAGGACAACACGAACGCAGCTCAACTCCTGTAAACTACAAATAGGTGAATACTCTATAGTTGCAAGTGGCACAAAAATTGAGCCCTATATCTTGAGCTATCTATTAACAACATTATGGTTTTCTGTTTTTCGTTAAATCGCACACATTCATTCAGTGAAGCAAATGCCCTCACTAAAGCTGCAGTGTGACTCTGACATTAAACTTTACTAGTGTTTTAAGAATACAAAAATTCTTGGAACCAGTTATATTTCTATAATATTGAAAAAGACTCAAATAAATGTTGCTAAATAATCAAACCTTGATTGATTGGAATTCAAGACTCCTGGCATTGCAGCAAAGTAACCACTATTGAAAGAATACAGTATATAAAAGCATATATATACTGCAATAAGGTAGGTCTACTGTATGTAGAAACAATGACTAGCCTGCAGTCTAGGGTTTTTTATTGCCAACTTACAAATTTCATGCAACTGCATAAGGAAGTTCAAGCTGTAAAATTTGATATACAGTACAGTATAGTAAAAATACAAGCTGTACAATACTACACACACCAGTACTGTCATGTACACTGATGCAGTTTTTAACGCCATACACTCCCTTGACTGACAGGGTTAGGGCGTGCCCATGTTACAGGGATTTTACTGGAAATTTGCCACTAATCGCTAGACCTGAGTGTCCAAACTCTTGACGTCTACCAATGGCACAGGGTGGGATCGAACTACCAACTCTATGATCAGCAGTCAGACGCGTTACCGACCATGCCACGGCCCACGGCATTAATTCAAATGAATACATATCATCCATCACAAACCAATTACGATAGTATTGTACCATATTACTGCTGAATATCAATGTTTACCGTATATAAATAATAAATTACAGCCCACTGGCACAAGTCGGTTTTTCTCTGGCGTAGGGATGCGGCGACCCCACTGCCCGCCACTTTGGTGGTGCAATCAGCTTCTGGAGCAGTGGACCACTGGTTCCTCTCTTCAGAAAATTCCTGTGCTTGGTATGCCTCCAGCCAGGGCCCCACTGGGGTATATAAAATAGCAAAACAGTGGTGGAACTGCCATCCGTGCGAGGGACTGCTCTGGGTCTGCTCCTTCAGTGTTAAGGGCCATATACTGTAGGTTAATCCATGTAGTGGAAATGGCACTGTGGAGTGGGTCAGTGGAGGCATGTCTGGGAGCCTGGAGGCAGTTTCTGCCATGGCCATCCCTTTTGGGGTGCTTCCTCTGGAAGCGAGGTGTCAGATTGATGATGAACTTAGAGAATAATCAAATTGTTAAGAATTGAATGAAACTGTATTTACTTATAATATAAAGTAGCTACCGGTATGATAGTTGGAAGTGTAGGCTACAGTAATATACAAAATCTGAGTATTAGGTATAGAACAAAACCAGTAGCTACTGTACAGGTACAGTACTGTACTTACAATATTTTGTACCGTACCGTACAGTAGTTGAAGATCAAACTTACAAATGTGAGTGCTAGGTAGAGAATGAAGACAGTAACCTACGGTCGTTATGTATAATTTGCAGATCTTGAAGGCTAAACTTACAAAATCTAAGTGTTAGGTAAAGAATGAAGACAGTAGCTACTAACAATATAAAGTACCGGTATATACTGTATATAAGGAGTATCTTTAAAAAATTGAGAGCTAGGTAGATAATTAAGACTGTAGATACCGGTACCGGTACTTAAAATGTACAGTACGGTACTTGAAGGTCAAACTTACAGAATCTGAGTGTTAGGTGGGGGTTCGAGGGGTAATTGCCAGGACAGTACCCCGCGCTGCTGCCTGGCCACCACTAAAAGAGGGTAGGTGTAGTCACTCGTTGGGCTGCTCACGGTCACTCGTACAGCATTACTCTGGGGAGGTACAGTCACTGTAAAAAATCTTCTGCTAAGTCCACAATTTAAAATCTGGTTTTATGACCGTCAAGCAAAAAAAAAAAAACATCCTTAACAGACATAAACAAAGCTTTTAAACCAACCTAAAACCCTTATCTAGTGACCTAGTCAGGTTAGGGTGACAGATACTATAATAGTTTGAAGTACCGGTAATATAGGCCTACTAGGACCCAGTAAAAATAAATTGTATGTAGGCCTATCCTATGTATGCATATACACAGGCACATAGCCTACCCCATAGCTGGGAGTGGCCGGCTCGAGACAGAGCATGAACAGGGACAATAGGCTACAACACATTAACAAAAATATATATAAATTTACACACATCTAGGTCGCCCAGGAGAAGACCCAGAGACCAAGGATCACAAGGGGCCACCAGCATTTCCCCGGCCCCAGACCTCCCGGAGAGGTTCCGGCCTCAACAGGCAGACAAGCAGCGAAGCACACCACATTGCCCAATGCCCACCTACCTCACATCCAGGCATGACCCTTCATAGAGCATAATAGGCTATACCAGCTCCCCGGGCCAGGCGCCTGACAGACTATTATCTAGTCCAAATACAATAAAAAATATAAACAAAATATATAAAGAGGGTATGCTAAGCCTTACACTTTGAATCATAAACTCTTTTTACTACCTAGGCCTAAAGTTGCTCAGAAGGTCTGGGTTGATATTTACGAGTAGGCAACGAGTAGTACAGTACAACAAATAAGCTGGTATCATATTTCTGCAGGACTCTAAGTTTCGAAGTTTAACCCTTTCACGCATAAGACGCGATTTTGAGCCTATTGGGGATACTTTAAAGCCTTTGTTACCATCAGGGGTATTTAGAAACGTTTAGTTTAGTTACTTCAACCTCTGCAGTTGTCTTTGAGTTAGCTGTGGGCAGAATACAGTATATGTTTGATTCCCGTAGGGAAGTAGAGAACACCTAATATTTAGTAGGGCCCCGTAATCATTGACGACTTCGCCTATTAGTATAATAGTCTCCATTCAACATCCCACGCCAGCATTTTGAATAGCCCGCGCGGAAGTTAACCTGGAGTACTTGTCATAAGTGCACGCTTAATTCCCTTACGGGATCGTCATTTTGATCGGGTACCCTACAGAAAAAAAACTCTGTAAAATATATAAAAAAAAAAAAAAATTAATATCTGTTATCATATGACTTGCCATATGCGTGGATTTCTCATGTTTCGCTTCCCCAACACCAGGCCCTCTAGCGGCCATCGTCTTCCTTCACTGATATACCAAGAATAAACTATAGAAATCAACGAATGGAAAGTGGGATGGTCGGGAGGGACAGTGTCGTCAATGATTACGGGGCCCTACTAAATATTAGGTTTTCTCTACTTCCCTACGGGAATCAAACCTATGATTTAATAGGGTCCCTCCATCATTGACGACTTCGCCTAATTAACAAGACTGGAGGCGGGACATTCGTAAAATATCCTAACCTTAGGGACGAAGAATCCAAGTAAATAAAATTTAAGTTTTATTGCATGCAAACAATATATAAAAAAGTATAAAAGATTTGCAAGCAGTGCGTGACATTAAGAAACTGCTTGCTCATGGTCAGATCTTTACATTAGATCGTATGCATGATAAAGTGGGACACACGTGTTCCCAAGAACTGTAACTATGCAGTAGTTATTCGTTCCATTCTTAAAACTATTTGTACATTAAATATATTTGTACAATCTTGTAAAGAACATACATAGTTGCAACTATGTGAGATATCTTCTTAGAATTAACATAAAATTAATATTGGACTGTAGAACCCGTCCTATCACAGCTCGTGATTCATCACAATCTTCAGGGGCACAGAGGGGATATGGACTATTCCGCACCCCCCCCCCCTTTTTAACAGCAAAACTTAACTTAATAGCACATTACCTACTGTACCCGTTGATGTAAAGCTACACAGGTACGCTTTAGTTTATCTAGAGCGACGGACAGGTAGCGTGTTAGGAACGTATGATTGGAAGCCCATAATTGAGTATTAGCAATGTCCTCTACTGAGAAATTTTGTAGAAATCTGTGAGAGATTGCCCATTTCCTGATATCGTGAGCCCTGCCTATCACGCCGGGATTACTTTCCCTAATAACGTCCACAGCAAGGAAGCTAACTTTCGTTTTGTAACACGCTTACCTGTCCGGTTGACCCATAAAGCACCTGGTTGGCGAGGCTGCGCAGCCCTCAAAAACATTGTGAGTGCTTGCACAGGACATAAAAGGTGATGAGTGAGGCCCCTCTTTGAAGCCGGGACGGAAAATTAAGAAAATACATGGTCAGAATGTTCGTTCTTAGCTATAAATGTGGGAGACGGCGCGATTTGCACATGATCGTGCAGTCTCCCAACCCTAAGGAAATTAGGTTCATTGCTCATCGCCACCAGCTCAGACACCCTGTTTCCATGGCTAAAACAGCCTTTTTCAAAAGTGAATAAAAATCCGGCGCATTATTATATTTGCGCGATTGAAGTACTGATAAGGCTTTGTCAAGTGACCAAGTGGGCATGAGCTGACGGGGCGGTGGACGTATAGTAGCTTGAAACACGCCCTCATAAAACCTTTCTCCTCCGCCTGCGGTACGGAAAGGCCAAGGAGATAAAAAAAGGGGGTTCTAATGGCAGACAAATGATTTTTTAGAGTGGTTACTGATTTTTTTTTTTGTTCGAATAGATAGTCTAAATATTTGAAAATTAAAGCCCCTGAGGCAGTAGTTTGCCCTGACTCTACAATCCAGGTTGTGAAGGTTTTCCAAAGGGATTGATATTGTCTCCTGGTAGACATAGTGTACTGGTTCATTAATTTATTAGTGACACCAGTGGCTCGCTGGTGTACTGACTAGCGTCTTGGACTTCCACCCAGAAGGCCCGGGTTCGCGCCCACGCTCGGCGCATTAAAGATTCTTCACAAGCACTGAGTCGTTACCATCCCTCATGAGCAAGGGGATTGGGTAGTAGTACAGGACCCCAATGGAAATACGCCTAATCGGCCTTATTGGGCTATCCTTAGCTGGCTTAGCATGCGCTAGCTTTAAGAACTATTATTATTATTATTATTATTATTATTATGAATTCTCCCCAAATTGAGCTAACCATTTGGCATGGTAAATATCCATAAGGCAAAACTGAGCGAGGTCCGAAGGTTGCCAATTGTTTCCAAGTGGAAAGCGGAGACCTGGAGGGACACCGGGTTCCTGCACCACTCTTGCAATTGGTGGTACCACACCTGGGCTGGCCATAGCGGCGCGATCATCGCAACTCGGCCCCGGTAATCCCTCAGCTTGTGAATTACTTTGCACATTAGCACAGAATCTGGTGGAGGAAACAGATAGATTGAGGTCCACCTGTTCCAGTCTGCCAACAATGCATCGGGTCCCCCCGCCGGGGTTACCTCCTGACGAGAGAGGAAGAGGGGGAGTCTGTGGTTCTCTGTGGACGCAAACAAGTCCACTTGTGGACGGGACGGCTTCGCAATCATCTTGTCGAAGATACCTTGTTTGATTGTCCATTCTACTAGAGTGCTCTGCCGGCGAGAGAGAGCGTCTGCCCAGACGTTCGCCACGCCGGGGAGATATGCTGCATGCAGGGAAATTCCTAGCGAATCGGCCAGGGCAAAAATCCTTTCGGAAACCTTCAACAACTCTCATGACCTCACTGAGCCCTGTTTCTGAATAAAAAAAACTGCAGTTTGGTTGTCCATTCGGAACGCTATTGACTTGTTTTTCAAAGTCATGCCGTGAGTTTGGAGAAAACAGAGGGGGACTAAAAGCTCTTGCTTGTTGATATGGGACTGACTGTCGGCTGACCATGTGCCTTGACCTTGATGGCCCAGGGTGGACTGATAGCCCCAACCTAGTGCCCCTGAGGCGTCTGTGTCTACCCATACCGTAGGAGGGGGAGAAACCCATGTTGTATTTACCTAATTGTAGTTTACAGGAGTTGAGCTAAGCTCGTGTTGTCCCGTCTCTCAGTCTACTTTTTATCCAATTTTTTCTTGAAAATATGGATGTTCCTTGCCCCTACCACCTCCTCCTCCAGCCCATTCCATTTGTCAATACATCTATAGGGGAAGCTAAACTTCCTGATATCGTTCTTGCAGGTAGGTCTTTTTACTTTGTAGCTGTGGCCTCTAGTTATTCCTGTATCCATAATTAATATATCCTCCCTATCCAGCCCCCGGGTGCATTTGTACATCATTATCATGTCTCCCCTCTCTCTCCTCTCTTTTAAACTCAGTAGATTTAATTTGTCTATCCTCCCTTTATATGGCAGTTCTCTGAGACTTGGAACCAATTTAGTAACTGCTCTCTGGATTCTTTCTAACTTGTGAATATGCTTCTTTAGATGCGGGGACCACACCACTGCTGCATACTCCAATCTTGGTCTAATCATACTCTTCATAATTTTCGCTACCATGGTCTCATCCATGTAGTTCAGAGCAACTTTCATTTTCCCGGCCATTGCATACATTCCGCTAAAGAGCTTGTTAATATGTTTCTCTGGCGACAAATTATCTTGTATAATCAACCCTAAATCCTTTTCTTATTCGGCCTTGCTAATTATATTATCTCCCATCCTGTACTCCCAATTTGGTCTATTCACACTTCTTCCCATATTTAACACATGGCATTTACTCATATTAAATTTCATTTTCCACTTGGTGCTCCATTCGTATATTTTATCTAAATCCCCTTGCAGCTCCTCACAACTACTTTTATTTGTTATTTGTCTCATAATTTTTACGTCGTCTGCAAACATTGACATGTAGGAATTTATGCCTATCGGCGACCTGCCGATAGGCATAAATTCACGTACATAAGGAACATGAGAGGTGCCAACACAGATCCCTGCGGCACACCACTCTCAACTTTCCGCCACGATGAGTAAGTTCCTCTAATATTGGTCCTCATTTCCCTATTCGTTAAATAGCTCTCCATCCATTTCAGCAAACTCCCCCTGACACATCCTAGCATCTCAAGCTTAGATAACAATCTCTTATGTGGTACCTTATCGAATGCTTTGGAAAGATCTAAGTAGATGCAGTCCACCCATCCGCCTCTTTCTTGGAGTACATCTATCACCCTACTGTAATAACATAGCAAACTGGTAACACAAGATGTCCCTTCTCTGAATCCAAATTGCTTTGGGGTTATTATCTTCTTTCTCTCCCACATTTTCATCCATCTCTTCCTAATTAGCTTTTCACAATCTTGCATACAATACTAGTAAGTGAAACTGGTCTATAGTTTAGAGGGTCCTCAGGGTTTCCATTCTTGTATATCGGAATGATATTAGCTATTTTCCATTCAACAGGAACCTGTCCTTTAGCTAAGGAAGCTTGAATTATGTCCCTCACTGGCTCCACTAATTGCTCTGCACACTCCTTTAAAACCCAGGCAGACACTTCATCCGGTCCCATAGCTTTCCTTACTTCAAGTCCTCTCATCGCAGATAACAGCTCATCTCTAGTTATTTCAATCTTACTATCTGTGATAGTGGAGGACTTCTCGCTTGGCCCAGACCGAGAGTAAGCTGTGGATTAATGGAGGAATTGGCCATAATTTCTTCTCCGGCGAGAGAGGGAAAACTTAGTTGCCTTCCAGGATTAATCGTTTGACTTTCAACCGGCCCAACTTCACAGTTAATTGTATCCAGTTGAGAGAGCCGACTAGGGAATCCCACGTTTCCTGGTCGTATCCAGACTGTGGAGAAAACGGAACAGTTTCTTGCGGAGCCTGTTCCGGTTGTCCACACTCTGAGTAAGAGTCAGATTGGCGGTGTCCCAGACCAGCCCTATCCACTGAATAGTCCTTGTGGGGACAAGGCGAGACTTCGCCAAGTTCACCTTGAACCCTAGGGTTTGTACATGAACTAACATTTGGTTTACATGATCTTGACATAATTCCATAGAGTTCGCCACTACTAGCCAGTCGTCTAGATACCAAAATACCTGTATGCCCTGGACTAACAGGGGTAAAAGAGCTTGCCGGACGAGTTTTGTGAAAATTCTCGGTGCCAGGTTCAAACCAAAAGGCATTCTTTGGAAGACATAAGTCTCTTGCCTGATCCTCAGGGCGAGGAATTTTTGGAACCGTTTGTTTATAGGGACATGCCAATAGGCATCTTTGAGATCGATCGAGCACATCCAACCTTGCGGCGGAATCGCGAGTCTGAGTTGCTGAACTGTAAGCATCCTGAAGGGTGAATTCTCTATAAATGTGTTCAGTTGTGAGAGATCTAGAACTGGTCGCATCTGCACACTGTCCCTTTTTGGCACTAAGAAAAGTCTTGAAGTAAATACTGGGTGATTGGCATTGACCGGGATAAAGACATGTTTGGTAATCATTTCCTGAAGTAGAGTCTCCTCCTCCTGAGACACATTGGTGTGTTCCCACGGCTGACGCAGTCGAGGCCGCCGGAGCCACCGCCAGGTGAGTCCTTTGCTCACTACTTTCCTGACCCAGGTTTTCTTGGTCCAGGCCGAGCGGAATGAACGGAACGAACCCAGGTGCAACAGGGGTCCGTCCTTCAAGGCAACTCTCAAATCCTGTGTCCTTAAGCACGGCGTTGGGATTCTGAGAGGCTGGGTGGCTAGTTTTTTGGAGGGGGAGGTGGGTTGGCATCTGCCGCTTGGCTAGATTTGGCTGATGACTGGCCCTGATTACCCTTCTGAGGGGCCTTACCTTTATACCCAGAATGTTTACCTTGTTTGGACTTGTACGGATTACCTCCCTGCTGCGGAGGGAGTCTGGGATCCCTTGGTGACTGTTTAGCCTGTGGCTGGTATTGCTTGTTACCACCCTTTGATTTATGAAAGGGATTCTTAGCAGGGTCCTTCCGAGCCTGGGAGGTAACCTGCTTCCAACCATTAACCATATTAAACACTAGACTCCATGTTTCTGAGTTAAGGAGGGTGGCAGTAAGTACCGGCGAGAGAGATACCCGGTGACCTATGTCCGCCGGCAACTTCCTAACCAGATGGGCTCTCAGATTATGGTGGGCTCGAACCGCCTCCATAATTGCAATTCTGATGTCTCCTAAGGACTGAATAGAATTTTGTAGCAAAAGTCTCCTAGACAATTCAGTAGCTTTCTTAATTTGGGGTTCAGCTATAGCTGAAATAGTACGTGAAAGGGAGGCGGCGATCCGGTGACTAACCAAGTACTGAGAGAACATCCGGTAAGCCTTATTTCTTAACTTGAAGTCCCTGTCAAGGTGAGCAGCCGGGGGAGTAGAGAAGGGTTCATCAAGGGGGTGCAAGGAAACTTTGGACGCCGCAAGAAAGGTAAGTACATCTGAGGACACTCCTTCTGTTTTGGCAACTGGCAAAGAAAAGTAAGCATGATTTTCTTGGGGAACTTGATGTGAAGACTTAGAAGTAATTGTAGCAGCAGAAACCTGAGCTTCTATCTCCCAGTCTAACCAGGGGCCTAACCCCACCGGCCCCATCTGCAGCACTGGTGTATGCGTCTGGTCTAGGACCGGAGTTGTAGCCAATTCCGGCGTGAGAGCATTCAAAGCTTTGGCATCGTTGATGCCATCAGCTTTTGACCAATCCGCAAACAGTCGTGCAGACGCGGCGGGAGGGATCGCCGGGGCAGCTGTATACACAAAATAATCCGGGTTGTACGAACTTGGTAAAGCCTTAATTGATACATCCATCAGTCTCCCTGCTTCATCTTTTGCCCTAAATTGCCTGGTCTTATTAATTTCAATATACCATTCGCCGGGTACTGGAAGTTCCCCTGACACAGAAGGTTGAGCTAATTGAGGGTTCACTGGAGTCACAGGGACCCAGGAACAATCCGGGCCATAGAGGAGGGGCATGGGGCCCTTCTTCAGAGGTGCCTTATCTAAAGGAGGTGGAGGAATATCTGCAATAACCCTCAAAGAGGAGGTAGCCAGCGCCGCCGGCACTGTAGTGCCAGAAGCCGCGGCCACCACCGGGGTAGGACATGATGGGAGAAAACCCGGGGAAGCTACGGGTCTGACAACAGAAGTACTAGGGGTCACCAAAGGTTGAGAAACCGGGGGCTCCGAAGAGGCAGGGAGTTGATACTGCTGCATAACCTTGTGCAATAACTCACTTATCGGATCTGAAGTCACACACTTACTGTGGGAGTCCCTGGATGAGTGGGAACTTGCCTCAGAATCTTCTCCTGTGAGTGACTGGGGAGCCGGAGAGAACATAACCTCCTCCGGCTCTCCACTAAGCTCAGGATTCTCTAGTTCAGTCACTATTTCATTATCCGCCGGGGGCCACGTTAAATCTGGGACCAATGATGGCAACATGTCTATGCTACCCTCCTCAGTTCTTGCGTAATTGACGTTAAAAAGAGGTTGAGAAGGTTCAAATTGACGCCAGTAACCCCCTGCCACAAAGGGCTGGGAGTCTGGAATCACTTGAGAATACAATTGTGACCCCGACGGATATCCCCTGTACTGGTCAGCCAGAACCCTACATGGGCCTGCCGATCTAACACTATGAGGTACATAATTCAGTTTAGGTGTGGCAAATGTAACATTAGGAGACACACTCAAGGATTGTTCATGACTAGGTGCGGATTCCAGTGCATCAGACCCCACTTCTGAGTCCCCAAAGTCCTGTTGAGGTGTGTCAGAGGTAGGGGTAGGGGGCGGTTGCTGAGGGGTGTCCCTCCGGCTGCCGCTGCTTGCCTGACTCATTGCTCCCCCAGAGTCCTCTCTCCGGCGTTTGGTAGACCGGGAAGACTCTGCGGAAGAGTGTCTAGACTGTTTGCGGGGGGGATCTAGACCTTGACTTCCGCCTCGGAGAGGGTGATCGTCTCCTCTTGGCACGGTCGGAGGGGAGAACCTCGGTGACCTCACTCTCACTGCTACTACTCACTACCTCTTTGCTGAGGGCTTTCAACTTGACTTTAGGTCTGACAGATTTCGAGGAACCGTGTTTCACAAGGGGTGACTTTATAATAAGTTGTTCCCATAGTACTTCATCATCACAGTGAAGTGCCTTATGGGCCGTGTCTTTGGCATAAGAATTAAAGGTACTCTTAATTTCCTGTAAGGCCGCTAGGCACGATAAGTCTTTGTTAGTAACTAACGCGGTTTTCAATTAAGAGCAAATGGAACAGCGTTTAGATAACCACAAGCCTCGAGAACGATCCAAACACTTGACGCACTTAATGAAAAGTTTGTGAGCAAAAATTGGCAATAGAGAGCAGGTAGGAGTAATGCATAGTTCAAACCTCGTCATGGTGCTAATAAGGGGACCCCCACCCCCGGGATCAGCCGCCCAAACCTCCGCCGGAGTAGCAGTTAGGAGCCTGGAAAATAACATTTCCAGGAATCAATGCTCATAAGGATAACCTGCGAGGTGTTATACATCCAAACTTTTGTCCGCCGGAAAATTAGCTATAGTGCACCACTACTCTAACCTTCCGCTGGACTCGTCTAAGCTGGGTTTAACTACTAGCCTGTGACAAGTGTCCCAGGTCCCTTGACCTTTAGTGTCTGATCATCAATGAAAAAGTTTGCAAAACTAATCTTATCACTCTTGTACACTCGACTTGCGGCGCCGCAGGGCGAGAAAATCTAATCGTGTAACTGGGTCCGTTAGGGCGAGTTACTCGGCGGGCCAAGTTTGCAGCCCCCTTAGGAATGCAGTTCCGCCGGGAGAATGTGGTTCAGCCAAACCACGCCGGGACCTTTTGAATGGTCCTACCCGTTTATAAGACGGATAAGTCGGGCCCACCGCACGGGGCCGCCGGAAAAAACAAAAACTCTGGAGAAAAGGAGATGGCACAGCTCCCCAACCCCGAGTCCCACTCATAACATATCATAAAGAATATAGAGGGACGTCTCCCCTACCCCAAAACATGCCAAAACGCATGTAAAAACACTAGGGGCATACATAGGCATATAATTAAACTACAGAAAATTTAGCATCCTAAATTACCTGAAGCCTACGCCGGAGACCCCTACTAAAGGCTGACCACGAGGTAAGACGAACATCACCGGCAGACGACGCTCCGAAGACCCAGCACAGCGCCCGGATGAGGGAGGCCCACTCAAGGGGCCCAAAGCAAAACACGAACTCGGGAAGGCGGAGCACCACGTGCAGACACCCTTAACCCTTGTGGCCCGGGCTGCCTTTCTAAAGGACGGAGCTCGTATCCGGGCGATCTGGCCGAAAAACGTCTAGGCCTAGGGTACCGTATCTTTGTTATTTTAATGGCTAAAAATTTCCCACGCATCCCTAAACATAGTGCGGTTTCCAATCTGTAGACTGGCGTTGAGTAGAACTGTCTAAGTCAACTGGTTCAGTTGTGATGACGATTTCTGTGGAGCGAATTTTTCCGCGATGTGACAATATCGGAGCTTTTCAGACACTAATTTCGTCATATCATACAACAACATTGATCCGACGTCTCCTTCTTGTTTTCGGAGGTGCGGTGACGCAATGACCGGCTTTGTTTACATGCGTCGGACGCACAGCGTTCAGACCAAGCTTAATAGGCTTTCGAAGCTTACGGATTTTAAAAGGACACCCGGGTACCGGCCCATCTGCCGCAGTGTCCTTTTAAAAGGACACCCGGGCTGGAAGGGTTAAACCAGAGCATTTGCTGATATATAATAATGACAGTCTGTATCATGCCTTGTAGAGTGGTAGCCTTCTAGCTAAGTAATCGCAAAAGCTAAAGGCGTATCACAACAAACACAAACACACGTGGTACGACGATCCTGGACTCGTAGACGCCAGTTACAAAAGTACCCTATTTTAACACATACTTCCTGCGGACACACCAATCTGGCAGCCGTGCTAGCTAATCTAAACCTTGTTCCTACAACACAGATGTATACAAATGAGTAAGGACTCACTAGAAGCTCTGGAACGTCGAATGAAGCTGAGCACGGCGCAAGCCTTGTTGTCAGTGTGGCCGCGGAAGTAGGAAGGAAGACGATGGCCGCTAGAGGGCCTGGTGTTGGGGAAGCGAAACATGAGAAATCCACGCATATGGCAAGTCATTTGATACCGTAAAGTGGAGTAACTTCGTACTGCGGTGATAACTTCGGACATCGGCGATAATAAGTAATTAGACATTGTCATTATAAAATGGAAACGCTTTTTATTTTTATTTTTTTGTGGGGTCCGTTTAGAGAAATGGCAAAGGAAGAGCATGTAAAAGTCTTAGGGAACTGACATGAGTATATGTACACTAAAAAAATATTATATATATGACGAAAATAGGCCTATGTACATTTTTCGCTACCCTGCCAAACTTCTATCACCCTGAAGAAATTTGTTTGCATGAATGATGTTGTGACTGATATAATTTTGTAGTAACATTACCAGAGACAACAACCACCAAAGGAAATTTGTTACACTTGTATAACGCTCTAGCTAGAACACTATTATTTAACCGATTGTGTTTACAAAAAAACATGCTAACTTCGGACATGGAACAAAACAATCGTTTGTTATTATTTGCCCTATGAAAATCATTCATAATACTTGTCCATCATTAACATGGTGGAAAAACATCAAATAATCATTCTCTGAGTACAAAAACCCATAAAAATATGATAATATGCTAACCGATTTATGTATTTCGGATAATTCTGGATATATAATATACTGGTATATAAATTAGGAGAGGCATATATCTTGTCCAAATTTTTTTTTATCTGCCGAAAGAAACACCAACAAATATGTTATACTGTACCTATAAAAATGCTCAAATTCATAAAAGTGTATATGCAGTGATATAGTATACATACCTATATATTTTCACTAGGCCTAGTTAATTTTCGAGTTATTGATTAGACAGCATTGGTTATTTTTCCTGCTCAATATTTTCTAAGAGTGAGTTCAATGCCTAACGAGAACAGATCCAAACAGAATTTATGTTAAACATCGCATATAACCCCCTCCTATACTGATTATACAGGCCTAAAAGTATTGACTGTGCATTTTCCACTAAAACATCGGACAGGAATAAGCAGCAATAATAAAATATTCATATAAAGTAGTAGGAGCCAAAAAATGAATGAAATAAGGCCACGAACGTACGTCCGAAGTTCTCCTCTGTTTGTCCGGAGTTATCCCAGCTTTCTTGGCAATCATTTTCCATAAGAAATCACCGTATGTCCGAAGTTATCCATACATGTCCGAAGTTTTCAACTTTTCAAGGAAACTTCGGACATCATTTAGGATAAGGATAGCTCTCTTATTATGGGGGATAATTTTAGGAGGCTTCCTGGATTACGGCACACTATCACCATACATCACTTGACCTAGTTAAATCTCTATAATGTGTGTACACTCTGGAGAAATTGTTAAAAAACATCGAAAAATTTCCGAAGTTACCCCATTTTACGGTCTATCTATCTATCTATATGCTCAGGTCCAATCCCCATTTTTGGGGTAGCTGACTCAAGACAGAGCAAGAACAGGGAAAACACAAAAACAACATAAAACAAAAAATAAACACAGATAAAAAACACAAACTCACACACATCCAGGTCACCCAGGAGAAGACCCAGAGACCAGGGTTACCAAGGTCGCTCCAGCACTCCCCCGGCCCCTGACCACCCGGAGAGGTTCCGATCTCGGCAGGCAGACATGCAGCGGAGCCAAAGCCACAAGCCCTCCCACCACACTTCCAGGCACACCCTTCATATTAATCGTCCCCCCGGGCCAGGCGCCTGATGGACTATTATCTAGTCGAACTTGCGCCCGACCCCTTACTCCAAATGACCACGTGTTCACTCAACTATTCACAAGCATTCTCCATTCACTCCTGTCCACCACCACTTCCCCTGCCTGATCTATAGTCATTCCTCTATCATCCAAAGCCTTTCTTACACAGTCTCTCCATCTCAATGGGGGTCTTCCTGCCCTTCTATCTCCCCTTGTACCTGACTCACATATTCTCTTTGTAAGCCTTTCATCTCCCATTCGTTCAACATGACCATACCAGCTCAGCACCCTTCTGTCCACTCTGGCTGACAAATGTTCCTGCTGCCCCACTCTCCTACGTATCTCTTCATTCCTCAATCTGTCTCTACGAGTAACTCCACACATACTCCTCAAGCAGCTCATCTCCATCACATCCAGCCCTCTTTTCTCCTTTTTCTTCAGAGCCCATGTCTCAGCCCCATACATCACTGTTGGCACAACAATTCCTTGATACAGTGCACTTTTTACTTTCACTCCGAGATTTCTCGTCTTCCACATACTTCCCATTGCTCCGAAAACCTTCCTTCCTTCACACACTCTCTGTTTTACCTCCACTCCTGCTTATCGTTCCTCCTAGATATTTAAAACACTCTACTTGTTCCAATATTTCCCCATCCAGCCTCACATCTAGATTCACCCTATGCTCTCCCCTATTACACACCATTACTTTACTTTTATTGACGTTCACCTTTAGTTTCCTCCTTCCACAAACCACACCAAACTCTTTGACTACCCGCTGCAGTTTCTCATCAGAATCCGCCACCAATGCTGTGTCATTTTACGGTAACAGATATTAAGTTATTTTTTCGGGATGGATGTAGTGGTCGGGCGTACCGTGTGTACGGTCATCATGTTGTGCGCTCGCAGTTACGTTCCCGTCTATTTCGACGCTATATTTTCTGCTATTTGCCCCCTGTCATTACTACATGAATACTAGGTTAGGTTGTTAATTGACTGTATTTCTGTTGTGTTATCATTTGGGGGGAGGAGTGATTTGGTTTGTACACTGGTTACTATGTATGATATTTCTTTGTGTACCAGGGTGATGAGTCCAACTAGGTTAGGTTAGTTTAGGTTGTTTGGTTAGGCTAATGTATTTTTATATCCAAAGCCAGTCAAAATAGACGGGAACATGATGGGAAAGGTCCGATGCCACTACGCTTAGTGTAAACAAGGCTGGCGGTATGCCCGCACTTAACATTCTTGCCATTTTTCCTTTTTTAAATTTTATGGATTTTTTTTTCTGTAGGGTACCCGATCAAAATGACGATCCCGTAAGGGAATTAAGCGTGCACTTATGACGAGTACTCCAGGTTAACTTCCGCGCGGGATGTTGAATGGAGACTATTATACTAATAGGCGAAGTCGTCAATGATGGAGGGGCCCTATTAAATAACTAATTTTGGAGAGGTAATTATAAGAGTGAGAGAACTATATTTCTTATTGCTAATCTGGCAACCTCTGCGTCATAAATGCGTGAAAGGGTTAAGTTAAGTTTAAGTTATTCTTGCAATTCTCAAAACAAATTGGGAAAAATGTTATTTTAATACCACAAATTTTCCGAGTGTTTTTTATAAACAAAATTGGTCATTTGCATCAATATATAGTGTTTGTAATTAATTAGAAATCTCGGGAAAACCTATTTTCCCCATTAGGCCTATCGATCGATGTTGAGACACGCTCGCCCCCCGATAGTGATTTGAAAAGACATTAGCCTAACCTAACAACCTTACCTAGTATTATGGGTGGGGGCTGCCGCCCCCACACCCCCGCTGGTTGAGTAGCCTACTAATCCCTTAATAAAAAATAAAAAAAATTGGCTGTCGATTATACGACGGTGAAAGAAAAGTAGATGAAGTCTATGGTGTTTACTCTGCAATCTTCAGCTTGATTGTACATTGATAACGGGAAAGTACCGTATTGACAACGTTGTTACGAAAATTAAATTTTAGTACCGGTACCATACTTTTATATTAGGTTTTTCCGAGGGTTTAACACATTTTCATATGATCTTTCGAGCTATCGATGACTGAAAGTACCGTATTGACAACCTAGTTACGAAAAGACATTTTAGTACCATACTTTTTTATTAGGTTTTGCAGAGGGTTAAAACAAATGTTCTTATGATCTTTAGAGCATATAGATTCATTATTAATCTTCAAATATATCAACAAACTTTGTGGTATTAAAATAACATTAAACCAAAAATTGTTAGGGCCTATAGTCTAGCCAAGGCCAAATTCTTATATTTTTGGCAGTTTTATAACCTAGGCCAAATCTTTATAGGCCTAGGCTAGCCTAGAATATTTCTTGGAAAGTGGCGTCAGTTTCTCCTGCATAGGCTAGGCGGCTAGGCCTAAATACCAATAGGCCTAGGCCTATGCCTTAGCTTAAACTAAACTAGGCCTAAACCTAGCCTAGATTAAGTTCCACCGATTGAACAATGCCAATTTTGCAAGCAATAGGCTAGCCAGCTAAGCCAGCTGATCCAGGCCCTCACCTGTAAGGCAGAGGCATTGTAGATAAATTCTATCAGGTACTCGGCCGTCTTATTGATATCCTTTGTTATGTCCACCCCAAATTTGCCCTTCACAACAACAGAGTGGATCACGTCAGAATCATTTGCATGCGAAAGGGCTCGCTTTAACCTTGATTTTTCCATGTGTCTTGTTTCATTAAGTTTATTGCCACTTTCATGTCTAACTTCGACATTTTTGTATCTTCTTGGTGGTTGGGAAGTCACGATTAACTTCCGAGAAGGGTATTTTGACGTCTGATCCAAATTGTGTAAAGAGCGTAATGGTATAGGACTAGGCTGGTGAGGGAGATGGGGAAGCACTTTCGTAGCGGAAAGGTTATAGTGGTGCTCGTAATAGGTGTGTAATGAATTGATCTCAGAGTTCCTTCGACGTAATTCTGCCTGGACTTCAAGCACAAACGTCAAACATAAAATGACGACGCAGAACTGGACCAATTCGGTGAGTTTTCTGGCCAACGATACACTCATTGTTCTTTGGTTGACTGGTAAAGTACTCTAATAAGTAATAACACCCAGACGGAAACCCCTATACTCATAACGGGGAAATCCTTGAAACTCCCTTATCAGCCAAGACGAAAACAGGAAGCTGTTATGTTGAAGGGCTGTGTAAGTAATGTCCTGCGTGCTCCAACAAACCCTACCGAGTAATGCACGCTTCAGAGGTGCGTGTTATAATCAGGTTAAGTGAAGGTATTGAGGAATCAGCCTTTGCACCTCGTATCTTCTTGTTCTTGTTCTTGGTTTTGGTGAATTTTAAGGGAACCTCGGGTGGTATGACCACCCGCTACGGCCCTACCTCGCTTCCACTGGCCATACAGTATAACAATTGAAGTTTGTAAGGAATGCCCGGTGGTCTAAACACTAAGGAAACACTCGCCAAATGACATGTTGGTTTAATGGAATTGCCCTGCGGGCTAATTACAAGCGATGCACTATTTACCACCATTCAAACAAATTAGAAACACTAGGCCAGGAGCATGAGGACCTCATGCTGCTAACCAAAGTCCGAGCAGCCGAGGAACAAGGGCCGTAGCAATATCATGAAGTGATGGTGCCCTTATCAAGCCAATCCGGGGCGTCCAGGAGCAGACCATGAAAGGAATCACCAGTCGTAGAAGGACGAAGGATAGCATCAGTGCGAGGGGCGTCACGGGCAGTACAGGCGGCATACGACAGTCGACGAGAGGCAGGCGTGGTGAAGTGGGCAGACCCAGGGGGGCAGTCCTCAGGGCCAGCGCTGACGGGGGGCATGGACTGAAGAGCAGCATCAATGGGGTCATTTTCCTGAATGGGAGGCAGGCTGGGGACAGGGAGACCACCACCACGGGCGCGGGGAGAGCGTTGTAGTCGGGGACTATAGATTGAGCCCGATGAACCACCACATCCGCAGGGGACAGAGGCCGAACAGTGACCCCCAGTTCCTGAACCCCCTCAGTCGGCTGTACCTCCTCAGTGTCTAATTCACCTCACAGAACCTCATAACGATTACGATCAGTAGCAGGCATCAGTCAAGCAGAGAACCGCCGGTCCACCGCCAACAGGGACGAGGTAGGCAGAGGGGGCAGCCTCCTGGCACCACTTTGAGGGTTGAGGACACGAAGCCTGTCATTCATCTCTTCTAAACTTAGACGCCCACCACGATAGTCCGTATGTAGGTCACGGGCCGCCTGGAGGATACTGAAGTCCCCTGATGACACTCGGTGTGACCCTCCACAGAAGAAACAGCTCGCTGCATTAGGGCACGCCCTCCCACCAGCCTTCTCGGAATGATAGCCACTACAGTTCATACACAGGACTTTGTTCCGACAGGCCTGGGAAAAGTGATGGCAATTGTAACAGCGGAGTAGTGGGAAGGTATAACGCCCCACCCCAAAACTGACATGTCCATGGACCATCCTGTCTGGCAACTTCGAGCCCAAGAACTTGAGGCGGCAGAAGGCTGAAGGAACCAAGGCCCCCCTTCCTCCCTAGTCCGCATCCGCAGCACCTCCAGGAGTATGGCCGAAGCATTCCCCAAAATCCGCAAGGAATGTAATAAGTCCTCCTCCGGAATGGACGTGGCCACGGGTCCAATCTTGCCGAACACATACAGGCCGCCAGTCGGGGAAGCAGAGACCTTGCACATGACGACCAAATCCCCTAACTTGTCCATCTTCTCAGGGGATGCGGGGAGGGATTCAAGGCAGCCCCACACACACTGACAAACCAGTCCCAGGAACCCGAGCATCACCCTCTATCACATATTTTCCAAAAGGTGCCTCATTGATGGCCTTCGACACAGCTGCTGGGCGGCGATCCTTCTCTTGGAACAGGTAGTTGGCCACCCTACCACCAGGAACAGTTTCGGCAGGGGCCCCACCACTGCCACAGTCCACCATGATGGCTGAGTCCACCGCATGGTCGGCAACACGGGAGGCCGACCCAGCATGGCGTTTAGTACTGAGGGAATCAGCGCCCCCGGCATCTTAAGAGACTTCGCTGGAAGACCTATCTCGCTTGGTAGAGAGCCCAGAGGTCTCCATCGTCAGCAACTCCGCACCATCCGACATTGCAGCGCCGGCTCCACCAGGACCGCCACCAAAATGGCGGCAAACAAAGTCCTCTTTGTTGACCGGCCGCAGACGCACTCTTCGACAAGACCACCCCCTGCCCACCATGCACTGAGCCCAATACCGCACACAATGGGCAGCCATTTAGCTGCACAAAATCGTCTAAATATAGCTACATTAAAATACAAAAGACGTCGCCGGTACAGAAGGGGTTAAGGGGTTATAATGTTGATTATACTTTGTCTTATTTGTTATTCGGATGCACTGTCTTGTATACTATTATATTTGCTATATTGAAATACGTCTTAACCCTTTCTGTATCAGCGACGTCTATTACATTATACTCTAGCATTATTTATACGATTTTAAGCAGCTTGGGAAGGATCTGTGGTAGTTAAAGGGGGTTGATTGAGACAGTTTGAAGCCTTAAAATGGCTAAAGGTCCTTCCTAAACTGAATAAAATCGATTAATAGTAGCCAAAATCTAATAAAAAAAAATATGTCGACGGTACAGAAGGGGTTAATACTGTACTATGTTATTTGAAAGTTGGATTCGTTGTCTCTCATACTCTACTTTCTTTCCTGTTTGTATTCATTGTCTCCCATACTCTGCTTTATTTACTGTTTGGATTCATTGTCTCCCATACTCTGCTTTCTTTGCTGTTTGTATTCGTTGTCTCCCATACTCTGCTTTATTTACTGTTTGGATTCATTGTCTCCCATACTCTGCTTTCTTTGCTGTTTGTATTCGTTGTCTCCCATACTCTGCTTTATTTACTGTTTGGATTCATTGTCTCCCATACTCTGCTTTCTTTGCTGTTTGTATTCGTTGTCTCCCATACTCTGCTTTATTTACTGTTTGGATTCATTGTCTCGCATACTCTACTTACTTTGCTGTTTGTATTCACTAACCCTCATACTCTGCTTTATTTGCTGTTTGTATTCATTGTCTCCCATACTCTGCTTTATTTACTGTTTGGATTCATTGTCTCCCATATTCTGCTTTCTTTGCTGTTTGTATTCGTTGTCTCCCATACTCTGCTTTATTTACTGGTTGGATTCATTGTCTCCCATACTCTGCTTTCTTTGCTGTTTGTATTCGTTGTCTCCCATACTCTGCTTTATTTACTGTTTGGATTCATTGTCTCCCATACTCTACTTTCTTTGCTGTTTGTATTCACTAACCCTCATACTCTGCTTTATTTGCTGTTTGTATGCATTGTCTCCCATACTCTGCTTTATTTACTGTTTGGATTCATTGTCTCCCATACTCTACTTTCTTTGCTGTTTGTATTCACTAACCCTCATACTCTGCTTTATTTGCTGTTTGGATTCATTGTCTCCCATACTCTGCTTTATTTACTGTTTGGATTCATTGTCTCCCATACTCTACTTTATTTACTGTTTGGATTCATTGTCTCCCATACTCTACTTTATTTACTGTTTGGATTCATTGTCTCCCATACTCTGCTTTATTTACTGTTTGGATTCATTGTCTCCCATACTCTACTTTATTTACTGTTTGGATTCATTGTCTCCCATACTCTGCTTTATTTACTGTTTGGATTCATTGTCTCCCATACTCTACTTTATTTACTGTTTGGATTCATTGTCTCCCATACTCTACTTTCTTTACTGTTTGGATTCACTAACCCCCATACTCTGCTCTCATTTCTGTTTGTATTCATTGTTTTATATACCTTTATTTGCTATGTGGATTCATGTTCTCTATATTGTTTGATCCACTATTTGAATTGATCACTGTGTTATCTATTTGGATAAATTTGTCTCTTATGCTCCTAATTATTTGTATTAATTATCTCCCAGGTCATGTTATTTGCTAAGTAGATTCATAGTGTCCACTTTCTGTTTTAAATTAAAGGAGGAGAAAGTGTCACGTCCCCATCTTCATATCTAACTGTTTTTGTTTTATTCTACCAATATATATTAAGAAATTAGTTGCTCAAGGATGAAGTTTCTCGCCCGGTAAAGTAAATTAAAATATAAATATCTCTTCATCCGCACAAGTAGCTGAGTTTCATCATGGGGAATCTTGATCAACTCCTTTTTCCTTTTATTGAGGCTAAATTGTTACGATTATATGCAGTTTAACAAGGACATGTGTTATTCAGACCTTTTATTGAGATCGTATATATATATATATAATATATATTTGTATAAGTAGGCAGTATGTTTTCATTGAGGCAAAATTTATTAAAGACCAAGGCATATTTGTTTTTTACTAACTTTTTACGTGTTCTTTCAATATTTCTCACTGTATGTCTGATTTCATCATTCAAATGATATATATATATACTGTATATACTGTATATAGGCTATATTTTTTTTTTATCCAGTAATTTAAACTAATGTTCCAGTGACACCATACATGTAGCCTATACATCGATTGGACGATAGTGAACAGTTGAATTGCACTTTTTTTTAATCTAGTATGAACACAGTAAATACATAGATAAGTGGTAGTAGGTGGTGGAAAACATAAACTTCAATTTATTAAAAGGTAAAAGTTTATTCACAAATATCAGAGAAATGACAGAGTATCACATATTGAGAAATGAGTACCTCGCATGAAGGCATTAGGGCTCCTCAACTTTAGGTTTAAGCCGATATCACACGAGCACTTTTTTCCCTCAACATTTATGCTCAACACTGGTCTGGCAGCTTATGAAGTCAACATTTTAAATATTTCGGTTACGCAAATTCATCTATCATCAATCTAGTTTCCGTAACAAAATATTCCAAAAATGTTGCCAGAACAATGTTGATTATCGAATGTTGACTAAAAAAGCTCTCGTGTGATACCAGCTTTACAATGTTGTATTATCAGGCGAACATACACAGTGATATGTTGTGTCTGATCCCAATCTTGTGCCCCTACAGCCGTAATAATATATGGTTTACCTTAAGGGAGCCCACCTCGCTTTTTTTTATCTTTCTCTCCCTCTCTCTCTTTGGCTTGTATCCATTCGGACCCATTCAGCCTACTGTTTTAAGACGTTTACCCCCATCCAGGTGTCAATATTTTCCTGGCGAGCGGTAGCAAGCTAAATTTGTACATTTTTCGAAAGAGAAATGTATCCGGCGAAGCCGGGTTTCTCCATACAATGCTGGCTCGCTATCGCTCGCCAGGAAGAAATCAACACCTGGATGGGGATAAATGTCTTAAAACAGTTGGCTGAATGGGACCGAATGGATACAAGCCAGGGAAAGAGAGAAATGGAGAGAAAGATAAAAAAAAAACGGTGACCTCCCTTAATTTTTTTTAATTATACATTATATAAAAATATGTCCTTTGATTTTTGAGGTGATATGGTACATACAATGTACAAATTCAACATCCTTAATTAAAAGGATCTTATGAAGAAATACTACTTATTAGGATAATATTTGGCATCGGAAGAGGACTAAAAAACCTGATGAATTATTACCAACACTTTTAAGAAGTGTCGTGAAAGCTGACCCGAGAAAATAGTGAAGATCGCCTCGACCATTGACCACTGGCGAGTTTCGTTCTATAAGGAAGTTGGAGCTGTAGATATCGATATTTAGTAGCAGAATTACCTGTTAAAATGCGGTTGTAGTACATTTAAAAATACATAAACCCAATTCAACATCCTCTTTAGTCATACGAAGCCTACATAATTATTGTTTTTATATTTAATATCGATGTCTACAGTTCCAACTTCCATATAGCATGAAACTCGCAAGTAGTCAATTGAGGTGACAGGAGAACTCAAGGTGAAGGGTGGGAAGAGAACCCAGGGAGTGGGATAAAACCCAGGGGGGTAATAGAAAAATAGAACCCGGGATGTTGGGTGATAACATAATAATACAACCCAGTGAGTGGAATGGTAAGAGAAGAATAGAACCCATGGTGTGGGGAAGGAAAAGAACCCATGGAGTGAGATAATAAATCAACATATCACTAACATCAATATAACATAGTGTGTGCCTTACAAATTTTAGCTTATTCTATCTTCGGTTTCAAATACTGCAGTTAAGGGTAATTTCTCCCACACGTCCTCTCGTTCACTAGTCACTTCGCCCTGGCTACAGTTCCGTTTGACCCTACTTGTAAATTGGGTAGGCTAAGAGTTCGGTTCTTGTAGGTAGGTAGGTAGCTAGGTAGGTAGTTTAGATTCGAAGAGGCTTGTGTCATTCAGGTAAGGCGAATTGACTACGGGCCGAAGCGACAGTAGGCGAAAAGACGTGTGCTTGAAAAGACCACCGGTACAGTCGCGCTCAAAAGTCGAATCCTACCTCCATGAAACCAATAAAATAAAACTCGTCACCAGCACTGAAAGGGTTTGAAGCCCGATCATACAACTGAGATACAGGTACAAGGTGTAGCACGGAAATGGATTGATTTGCCTGTCTGCCAACCAATAGTCTAACATGGTGGACTGATGTTCTAAAGCATATACAGAGAGAGAGAGAGAGAGAGAGCAACGTATCAATAGAGACTGGAGTGGCGTCAACTGCACAAATAACAAAGATCATAATAATAATAATAATAATAATTGAAATGATTATTGTATTAAAACAACAATAGATTACCTGATGTAAGTCGGGAAATAGTTAGTTCTACTAGTAATTCATAAAAATCTAGCATTTGCTACATATACAGCAATGCAAAAAATATGCAATATGTAACATGATCAAGTTATACTGAAATAGATATATAATAATCTTGCCATTGATTTCCGCTAACTTTCAATTCAAAACATTTCAAATAAATTTTTATTTTTTTAGCAGTCGCCACCAGTCTCGTCTCAGTTGAAAGGGCCATATGTTTCGTTTTAGTATTTACCCAAAACACATTTAATAAGGCGCAGTTTATAGACAGTTAGAGGACTATTTTGATTATCTATAGGAGATTAAGGGGAGGCATTTGGGAACTAAATAGGTAATGAATCAACTAGTCAAAATCGGGTGATATTGGGTGCCGGAATTTGCTCTGTAGGACCTAACTGTAAAGAAACAGACTGCTAGGCCCACAGTTTGCACCCTACATGCTGAATCAAACCCGGTATCACACAGGAAACCTTAGCGGAGGATTGGTATTGGAGTCAGAGTTATTATAGTCTATTTTTGTCCAGCTGAGGGTAAATTGCCATGTTTCTATCTTGGTTACTCAGTCATAAGGTAGATTTTGTAGCGAACTAAGTTGGTAATTATGAAAACTTGGCATTAATACGACCCACAGCCATAGTAGTTTCACATTATTCCATTAAGGGGATATCTCCACTTGAGGGATTTTTTTCTTGACCCCTTTCTCCCTCATGTTTAGCCCCATTGCTTTTGATATTATAAAACGTTTGCCCCATTAGTTTAGCGATTTTAAGAACTTTCACCCCATATTAAGACCTTTCGTGCAATTCAGGTGTCGATTTTATCCTGGCGAGCGATAGCGAGCCTGTAATTTAAGAGGAACCGGCCTTCGGCCGGGAAATTTTTCTACCGAAAAATGTACAAATTTATCTTGAAAGGGACTCAAGGGGGTGTAATTTTAAGCTTGATGGAAGTCTAGGGAATCAACTAAAAACCTCCCCTTAATATGACCGACAGCCATAGTAATTTCATAGTATTCTATTAAGTATCGATAAATCAGCTACTAAGGGATTCAATTTACCATCAGCTAGGAAACAAATTAGGACAATTGAGTGCACTACGAAACACTCTTCCCCAAATGGTGTTTATGGCATTCTTATCTTCTTAGTCTTACTGTTTTGGATGCTATAACATTGAACGCTCCAATGAGATGAAGGTAAACACATTGGATAATACGACTCTGATACCACGACTCCGATACCTTCCGCCGCTTAACCCGTTCAGTACCAGGGACGTCCTTTTCATCATATTCTGGCAACAATTAGACGATTTTGTACAGCTTAGGAAGGACCTCTAGCAATAATAAGGCTTCAAAATATCTTGACCAACCCTTTTAACTACCACAGATCCTTCCCAAGCTGCATAAAATCGTCTAAATATAGCTAGAATAAAATATAACACACTTCGCTGGTACTCAAAGGGTTAAATTGCTCGTGCGACGCCGGATTCACACGGCTTGGAAACCTCAGGGAAAATATTGCTGGGAAAAAATCCGCTGGACACATTCTGCAACAGTCTCTCTAGTGGATATAACCTACAGCACTCCCGAAACAGACTCTCAAGTATAGGTGGTGTCACACGAGCGAGTTTTCCGTCAATTTTTACGGGCAATTGTTGTCTGGCAGCTTCAAAATCCAAGTTCCATAAGAGTTAAACCACCTAACATAATCTAACTTCGATCTAGTTTCCGATTCCAATGAACATATCTCCCTAAATATCACCAGAACAAAACTTGTGCTCATGGAAAATTGACGGAAAAAGCGCTCGTGTGACACCGGCTTAAGTAAAGAACTGCCTTGATATATATATGTATTATATACTATAGTTTACAGGAAATACTAGCATGGTGATTTTAGAGTGACATTAATTTGACTGCATGGCTTTAGTACTGCATGTGAGTTATTAAAAGTTATTGAATCAGTTTAAAACACCGAGAAAAATGCTATGAGAGAGACGGGACACCTCACCTCTAATAAGGAGGACACTATAGTCATTTCTTTTTCAGCTGATGGTAAATTGCCTTGTTCTCGGCTACTCGGTTATGATGAAGTGTTTGCAGATAAGTACGCTGGTAGGTATGAAAACTTGACCATACTATTTTCGATAAATTCTCCGCTAAGACATTCAATTTTCCTCCAGCTGAACAAAAAGACTATTATGCCATCTGACTGAATTCAAGCAAGTTGACATGATTGCAAAAGCTCTTGCCTCCGCTTGAGATTGATGAGGAATAATATACTTTATACACCGTTGTTATAGTTGACAAAAATGGTTGTGTGTTACGTATACGAAAAGTATTTTATAAAGAAGAACTTGTATGATTTAAGAGCAGAGATGTAATATTCTAAGATCTCTATGGACAGCCTAATGCTTTCAGTATCATGATAACAACTTTCCTTTTCTCCTTTGTGTTTATTAAGCACGAGCATGCTTGTGTGACTTACATATTGTGATGGTAATGATGACATACCATGCTGTGGTATGTTTCTGTTTTTCTGTCACTTGGAATGATGATTGAAACGGTTCGCAAATGTATACCTAGCAACAACAATATTTCCAAAAATAAACAAGATTTGATAAGGAAAGGGAAAATAGTGCCCCCATAGTCTAGGCCAATGTTAACAGGGCTGAGAAGTGCTGTACAATGATATTTTGCTAATGAAAAATTATCAGATTTGCTGTTCGTGAAGATCCTCTAATTTTACAGCCTTTTGAAATGTCCTTATGCTTCTCATAATATTCCTCTGGACTCGAGCATTTAGTGGACATCCGATGGATTGACAGGGAATCAAGTTTATAAAATTTGCAAGTTTTTAATAAACATATAAAACTCAATGGACGTATAAAGTATCAACAAGTTACCATGTTGGTAATGGATTTTTCAAGTTCAACATTGGCATCCAAATTTTGAATGGCTGTCCAAATTCTAAAATGACATAGGGTGTCAAATGCTCAGAAGGACACCCAGAATATTAATGATCATCAAATTATGAATTAGGCATCCACAATCAAAATGAATATTCAAAGTTTTCAATGAACTCCCAAGGTTTGAATGGGCAGCCAATTTATTAATAGGCTTTCCAGGTTTCAACGAGCCTCCATTCTCTAAAGGATGTCCATGTTCTCAATGGAGGCTCACGTTCTTCAGAGTTCACGACTAGACTTGTACTAGGGGCCCAGACCATCAAAGACTAGGGCACAGGCTAGGATCCAGTCGATTAGCCATGGTCTAGGCTTGTTGCTCAGACCGCAGGTTAGGTTCGGCTTACTCAGGGCACAGTCTAGGCTCCAGACGCTTAGGCTGCGGTCGAGGCTCCAGTTTCCTAGTCCACAGTCAAGGGTTGTCGTTTAGACCAGTTTACGTTCCAGTCGTCTAGGCGACAGTCTAGGTTTGTTGCTTAGATTGCAGCTTCGGTTGCATTTGCTCTGGCCGTAGTCTACTTTCCAGTCACTTAGACTACAATCTAAGCCTCAGTGACTTAGGCCGCGGTATAGGTTTGTTGATTAGACAGCCGCTTAGGTTCAAGTCGTCCAGGCCAGGATCTAGGTACTAGTGACTTAAGGCCGCAGTCTAGCTCCCTAGTGACACAGGCCACGGTCTAGATTCCAGCAACTTACGCTACGATATAGGCTCCATGATCTAGGTTCCTGTCACCACGATCAAGACTCCGGTAACTTAGGCTACGGTCTTCTTGAGGCTGGCCAGCTGTTGGGTTAGAGACTCTTGCTCCGTGATGAACCTCTTACGGGGGGCTCGTCGCTCTACTCGCTGCTTCTGGTCTCGCTCCTGAAACAACGGAAAACATGACACGTTAATAACATTATTCACATGGCTACCAACATTAACAATAATATCATGTAAATAATAAGGCATCAATACTCGCTGCTTCTGGTCTGGCTCCTGTAATAAGACTGTGATCACCCTAGAAAAAGAAAAGTATCGCTAATATAATTAACCGTCATCATCCTGGCAATAGAAAAGTAGCACTAATATAATTAACCGATTTTATTCAGATTAGGGAGGACCTCTAGCAAAAAATTAAGGCCTCAAACTATCTCAATCAACCCTTTCAAACTACCACAGATCCTTCCTAAGCTGCATATAGTATCGTCTAAATATAGCTAGACTAAAAAGATAACACACGTCGCTGGTACTCAAAGGGTTAAGGGGGAGGTAGTCGCTTTTTCTGGACCTCCTCCTCCCTCATGTTTAGCATATTAGTTTTTAGATTTTAAAACGTTCGTTCCGTTAGTTTGGCGATATTGAGACCTTTCGCTCAATATATACCTTTCGTGCCATTTAATTGTCGATTTTTTTCCTGGCGAGCGATAACTAGCCTGTAATTTTAGAAGGAACCGGCCTCTGGCCGGTACACTTTTCTACTGAAAAATGTACAAATTAATCATGAAAGGGTGTCTATGGAGTGTTTTTTAAAGTTTGATGGAGGTCTAACGAGGAACTAAACAAAACAATAATAATACAACAAATACAAAACAAGAAATGAACAAAATTGAAAAAATGGGGAATGGGGCTGAGCAAATAGATAATAGATATAGATAGATAGATAGATAGATAAATACATAGAAGAAAAAAAAACCTACCCCTTAAAGGGTCTACTGGTTGAAGTATTGTCTGGGAACCGAAGAATAATGGTAAGTGGACCAGTGACGTCATCTCCGAAGCACTCGATATATTGATAGGGATATACTGACGTCATTCCGGGCCGTCCCAATAAACCCGGCGTCACACTATCTATCCATTTATCTATCTATATGTCTATCTGTATCTATCTATCTATCTATCTATCTATCTATCCATCTATCTCCGAAGCACTCAATATATTGATAGGGATATACTGACGTCATTCCGGGCCGTCCCAATAAACCCGGCGTCACACGAGCGCTTTATTCTGGCAATTTTGTTTCAGTCAAACACAAAAACAGTAACAGAAAAAATACACAAAAAAACAGGGGAAAATGGAAAACAAACGAAAAACACTGAAAACAGTACACAAAAATAAACATACAAAAATACACGCCGGAGTAGGCTACTATAGTCTATTCGCTGTAAGTAGGCACTAAATCATGACCTCTAACCTTTCTAACTCAATAACCACTAGAGTAATCGAGCTAATATATCTACCATTTGGGAAGAGTCAGTCAAGGAATAGATGTGGAAATTTATAGCCGATTTGCTCTAGCCATTTTCGAGTTACAGAGGATAGCGATCATCATTGTTTCGCCTACTTACAGCGAATAGACTATAGTTTAACCGTCGAGAGAATAGTTGCTAATGGTTAGGTCGTTAGTTAAAATAGGACTTCAGAGACTATCAACCCTGCTGGATTATTAAGCCAGCACACTGTAAGATAAGAATAGCGCCATGAGTTTAGCCTCTTTACGAGAACTCCAGCAGTCCCTTGTTGCTAATGGTCACTAGACAGCTCAATATATCGATAAGGGACTCTCTCTCTCTCTCTCTCTCTCTCTCTCTCTCTCTCTCTGACGTCACTTGGAGTTATTGGTGCATGTATTGTTAATGAGGAGGTAGTCGCTTTTTCTGGACTCCTTTCTTCCTCGTGTTAAGCCCCATTTGTTTTGAGTTTATAAGACATTCGGTGATTTTAACACCCTATCGTCCCATTTCGTTGTCAATTTTAAGACCTTTTGTGCCATTTAGGTGTTAATTTTTTCCTGGCGAGCGAAAGCTAGCCTGAAATTTTAAGAGGAACCGGATTTTGGCCTGAACAAATTTCTACCGAAAAATGTAAAAATTTATCTAAGCTTGATTGAGGTCTAGCGAGGAAACTAACACATAAATGAATATATACATTATTAGAAAAAAAAAAAAAAAAAAAAACCCATCTCCCCTCCTTAATGCTATCACTGACGTCACTGAGTCCTAAGAGCTACTATTATCAACACAAGGGCTAGTCCGTTGATTCTAGGTTGGGCGGAAACCGTAACCCGTAACCTCTTATAACTCAAAACGGACTAGAGTAATCGAGCTAATGTTTCTACCAAATAGGAAGACTTGGCTAGGGAATAGGTGTATAAATTGTCAGCTCATTTCCTCTAGCCCTTTTTGAGTTACAGAGATTATAAGGTTACGATGTCTGCCCAACCTAGAATGAACGGACTATATTATGCAGTGGAGTGGCAAGCGTATTATTCTCGTCGTCTATAGTATTCTCAAATAAGGCTAACTATTTTTATTCAGCTTAGGATATATGAAATCCCCAAATAAGGCTAAACTTTTACTCAACTTAGGAGATATGTTAGCAGTAGTGACTTTTTTCAACTTAGGAGTAACTAGGTCAGGTCAGGTCAGGTGAAGGTATTGAGGGATAAGCCTTTACAACGGCACCTCGTAGCTACTTTCTACTTTTCCTATTTTCTGAAGTGTTGAGAGGGGAGAAGGGGTGTTGGAGAGAGAGGAAGCTGTTGAAGTGGCTTTGTTGTGTGTTATTAGTCTGTATACGTTGTCGAGGTGTCCCCCGACTGGGTGCAAACATGTGAAACACGCTAGGACGTACTACCACACTCACTAAATGTCCGCCTTGGCAAGCCGACTAACATTAGAAGATTTTATTCAGCTTAGGAGATGTGTGTTAGCAGTAGAGAGTGGGATTGGAGATTAAGTAAGGTAGATGAATATACTGTATTAAGTAAGGTAGATGAATATACTGTATTAAGTAAGGTAGATGAATATACTGTATTAAGTAAGGTGATGAATATACTGTATTAAGTAAGGTAGATGAATATACTGTATTAAGTAAGGTAGATGAATATACTGTATTAAGTAAGGTAGATGAATATACTGTATTAAGTAAGGTAGATGAATATACTGTATTAAGTAAGGTAGATGAATATACTGTATTAAGTAAGGTAGATGAATATACTGTATTAAGTAAGGTAGATGAATATACTGTATTAAGTAAGGTAGATGAATATACTGTATTAAGTAAGGTAGATGAATATACTGTATTTATCATTTCACCGCCATCACTCCTCTCTCTATAATCGTCAACCCGGCTAACGCTAGAGGACTTTATTCAGCTTGAGGTGAGGCTGATGGACTATTGAGGTTAAGGGGAGATGGGTCGTTTTTCTGGTCCTCTTTCGCCCTCGTGTTAAGCCCCATTTGTTTTGAGATTATAAGACGTTCCGCCCATTAGTTTGGCGATTTTAACACCTTTCGCTTCATTTCGTTGTCAATTTTAAGACCTTTCGTGCCATTTAGGTGTCGATTAATTCTTGGCGAACGATAGCGAGCCTGAAATTTTAAGAGGAACTGGACTTCGGCCAGCAAATTTTTCTACCGAAAAATGTACAAGTTTATCTTGAAGTCTAGGGGGTGTTATTCTAAGCTTGATGGAGGTGTAGCGAGAAAACTAAGACATAAAGGAATACATGAATTAATAGCCCCTTAAGTTCACTAAGATGGATAAACAAGCTATTATTCCACTGTAAAATATTAGGTAGTTAAAATAGGACTTCAGAGGTTATCAACCCTCTTAACATTCCTCTTTCTATAACATACACCCCCGCTGAAGCTAGAGGACTTTATTCAGCTTGTGAGAGACGTGTTCGGAGGGGCGGTGGGTGCGAGAGAGCCGAGAGTGTGTAGGTGGAGAACAAAGAGGCTATCTCCCTTTAAGTTCCCTGTTGTGTGGGCGGAGGAGCGCGGATTAGCTGGGAGGGAGGCGCTGGCAACCTTTCACAAGCCTTAATGCAATCTTAAAACCATCTCTACCCACCAAAGGAAGCCTAAACGGACAATGATGCAGCCTCCTCGTATTCAGGACTGGTATTAGGGTGTATGGGTGGATTGGTGGTATTGGTAGATGATTGGTATTGTGGAAGAAAGGGATAATCATTGGTTATCTGGCGAGCACCGGCACCTGTAGCCACCCACACAGACCTCCCCCAACAGGTTGCCTAAATTCCCGTCTCCATGGTAACGCTCTCTCTCTCTCTCTCTCTCTATATATATATATATATATATATATATACATATTTATATATATATATATATATATATAATTATATAATATTATATATATATATATATATATATATATACCTGTCTTTGTTTTTTAAGTTTCAACAACTATGGAAGAGCATTCACTCTCTTTTTCTATCCATCTCCATAGAAACAAACTCTCTCTCACTCTCACACACTCTCTCTTCCTCTCTCATTCGCTCAGTCCTACCTAAATATCCATCACCATAGAAACACTCTCTCTCTCTCTCTCTCTGGTTTCTATGGCAACAGCGGTACTAAGCCAGGTAGGATACACCACACACACACGAATAATTTCCGCTGGTAGCTTCCGTGTCCCATAATAACACAGCTCCATAACTTTGCCTGTAGGGGAAAAAAACCCGACACCTGGATGGGGATAAACGTCTTAAAACAGTTGGCTGAATGGGGCCGAATGGATACAAGCCAGAGAAAGAGAGAAAAGGGAAAGAAAGAGAAAAACAAACAGGTGATCCCCCCGTTAATATGTTGATAACATTGTCACCCTTTTAACCCATGCAGTACCAGTGACCTCCTTCTTTATCCTATTTTGGCCACTAGTAGATGATTTTATTCAGCTTAGGAAGGACGTCTAACCATAAAATAAGCCTGCCGACTATCTCCCTTAGTCCTCTTAGCTACCGCATCCTTCCTCAGATGAACAAGATAATAATAATAATAATAATAATAACAAAATAATAATAATAATAACAATGCTACTACTAATAATAATACTAATAATACAAATATAATAATAATAATAATAATAATAATAATAATAATAATAATAATCAGATCTATGTAAGCAATATCTGTGTGTATGAAGGAGGTGAACTAGAGGTGAAGCACAGGCGGTGGTGGGGGAGGGAGGAGGGATATTTGAGGGGGCCCACCTCGCTTTTTTTTTTTCTCTCTTTCCCTCTCTCTTTGGCTTGTATCTATTCGGCCCCATTCAGTCTACTGTTTTAAGACGTTTACCCCCATCCAGGTGTCAATATTTTCCTGGCGAGCGGTAGCGAGCCCCGCGAGCCAGCATATTTATATTTTTGTTTTGACAGCAAGCTAAATTTGTACATTTTTCGATAGAGAAATGTGTCCGGCGAAGCCGGATTTCTGAATACAATGCTGGCTCGCTATCGCTCGCCAGGAAGAAATCGACACCTGTATGGGGATAAACGTCTTAAAACAGTTGGCTGAATGGGGTCGAATGGATACAAGCCAAAGAGAGAGAGGGAGAGAAAGCGAAACAAAAGCGAGGTGGGCTCCCTTAAATAAATGGATACAAGCCAGGGAAAGAGAGAAAAGGAGAGCAAGATAAAAACAAAAAAATCCCGGTCAGCCCCCTTAAGCGGGCTACTGTACGGGGGGTTCAGCTTTAAACCCACTCCTCTACTGCGGGGGTGGAGCGTTCTAACCCTTTCCGTACCGGCGACGTCTTTTACAGTTCATTTTCGCTATATTTAGATGATTTTGTGCCGTTTAAGAAGGACCTGTGGCATTGAAAAGGGTTAAGGGGATGTATTTAGTTTGTTCCCTAGACTTCCATCAAGCTTAAAATTACTCCCCCTTGACCCCTTTCAAGATAAATTTGTACATTTTTCGGTAGAAACATTTCCCGGCTAGAGGCTCGCTATCGCTCGCCAGGAAAAAATCGACACCTAAATGGCACGAATGGTCTTAAAATTGACAGAAATGGGGCGAGGGTTCTTAAAATCGCCAAACTAATGGGGCAAGAAGCGTCTTTAAATCTCACAAGCAATGGGGCTAAACATGAGGGAGAAAGGGGTTAAGAAAATAATCCCTCAAGTGGAAATCCCCCCCTTAAGTGAGATAGTTCGAAGCCTGTTAATTGCTGGAGGCCCTTTGTAAGCTACTAAATACAATCATCTAATACTACCCAGGATAAAGTACAAAAAAGACGTCGCCGGTACGGAAGGGGTTAAGGGGAGCTGTTTGCTTTATTGGTGGTTATCTATTGGTGGTTATCTATTGGTGGTTATCTATTGGTGGTTATCTATTGGTGGTTATCTATTGGTGGTTATCTATATATAATTTTCTTAGTTTCCTCCCTAGACCGCCATCAAGCTTTAATTAAAAAAAAAAAAAAAAAAAAAAAAAAAAATCAAGATAAATTTCTACTTTATTATCTTATTATCTTAAATATCCAGCCCGAAGGCCGGTTCCTTCTAGAATGACAGGCTCGCTATCGCTCGCCAGGAAAAAAAATCGACACCTTCGAAGTTGTACGAAAACTCTTGATATGGACAAATATATGGGGTAAAAGTTCTTCAAATCGTCAAACTAATGGGCAGAACGTCTTATAATCTGAAAACTAATGAGGCTAAACGTGAGGGAGAAGGGGGCCACAAAAACATACCATTAGGCGAGGGCGAACAAGCCATATGACATCTCTCTCTCTCTCTCTCTCTCAGTGTGGCAATGTGTTATCTTCAGTCTGCAGTTGGTTGTTTTATTTCTCTCTCTCTCTCTCTCTCTCTCTCTCTCTCTCTCTCTCTCTCTCTCTCTCTCTCTCAGTGTGGCAATGTGTTATCTTCAGCCTGCAGTTGGTTTGATTTCTCTCTCTCTCTCTCTCTCTCTCTCTCTCTCTCTCTCTCTCTCTCTCTCTCTCTCTCTCTCTCTCTCTCTCTTATTCATTGTTTCCGTGTGCTATCTTTATCTTGGTGTCGCTTTAATTACTCTTTCTCTCTCTTTAATAATTATCTAGTCTGCAGTTTGTTTCTATCACACACCCGCACACACACCCACACTAACACACAGACTCTCACCCCCCACACACTCTCTCCCCTCATTCATAACCCCCTTCCACCCCCTCACCCACACACACACAAACATCCACCCACACACACACTCTCACACACCCACACCCACACAATCTCACACCCACACATCCACCCACACCCACACACTCACTCTCTCTCCCCTCATTCATATCCCCCTGCCACCCCCTCACTTTGACCTCGGCATATCTCGATCAATAGAGGGGACAGTTCTCTCTCTCTCTCTCTCTTTTTTCTCTCTCTCTCGCTCTCTCCCTCTCTCTCTCTCTCTCTCTCTCTATCTATCTTTCTCTCTCTTTTTCTCCCTCTCTCTCTCGCTCTCTCCCTCTCTCTCTCTCTCGCTCTCTCTCTCTCTATCTATCTATCTTTCTATCGCTCTCTCTCTCTCTCTCTCTATCTATTTATCTATCTTCCTCTCTCACACACTCTTTCTCTCTCGCTCTCTCTATCTATCTATCTATCTTTCTCTCTCTCACACACACTCTCTGTCGCTCTCTCTCTCTCTCTTTCTCTCTCGCTCTTATCTTTAGTTTTTATTGGATTCTATTTTCTACTCAACACAGCCTCACTCACGCTCTCTCTCTCTCACTGTGACACTCTGTCGTACATTTATACAGGGTGTCCCGCGAGTTTTGTCAAATACTTCCAGAGATGAAAGATTAAGTAATTCTAAGTAAAAACTGCTATATACACATAGGCTTTTGGGGGTATTGTTTTGTAGTTATGGACCCTTAAAGTCGGCATTTTTTTTTTTTTTTTTTTTTTTTTCTAACGCTGTTTTTCTTCAATAAGATGAGAATAGGGAAATAAACTATAAAGTGTATATAACATGTGTATATAAAAGTTTTTACTTAGAATTACTTAATCTTTCATCTCTCGAGGTATTTGACAAATATTCTGCCGTTGGTTACATTTGTATATACTCTCTCTCTCTCTCTCTCTCTCTCTCTCTCTCTCTCTCTCTCTCTCTCTCTCTCTCAATTTAGCCATTTTAAAACTTTACCCTGAAGTTGTTGTTATTGTCTTATTCACCCACACACACACACACACAAACACCCACACACATACTCTCTCTTTCTTTCTCTCTCTCTCTCTGTATTTCCAACAAAAAGCTCTCACAACTCTCTCAAGAGTCGCCAACGCACTCATTTACTCAACTTACACCACATTCACTTTAATTTGACTTTCTGCACTTTCAAAGAACGTCCTGCATTCTCTCCTCCCGTGAACAGACTGGCACATCACAAAGACCTACAATCCTACAATATATATATAAATATATATATATAATTATACTGTATATAACAAAAGTATTGTCAAAGAAACGGTCTATGGAAATGGTTAATGAAATGGGTCTATATGTACAAACTTTATTTATTCTTTCGATTCAAATAATTGGAAGTTAGCTAAACAATAAGTTTGTTACGGGTCTGTTATTTGCATACACCAGTGAACACATTACATTAACATTATATAGGAGTTGAGACCTTATATCTAATAGCACCTTTTATGTATCAGTCCATTAAAATATAACCGAAAAATGTACAATATTTTTAAGCAACTTGGTAGAGCCCGAGAACTTTCAGTCTTCTACTGTACTTCTCACTTCTCAGTTTGATCTTCCTCTGTCCAATTACTCTTCTTTTTCCTAATTTACTCCAGCCATCTGCTCTGGTCTTATCTTGAATGGGGCTTTGGAGGTGGTTTTGATTAAAGGGGGTGACCTGCTTTTGGTCTGTCCTTTTCTATCTTTCTCTGCCTTGTACCCATTTGGCCCCATTCAGCCTACTGTTTTAAGACGTTTATCCCCATTCAGGTGTCAATTTTTACTGGTGAGCGGTAGCGAGCCAGCATATTTTTTATTTTTGTTTGACAGCAGGCTAAATTTGTAAATTTTTCGATAGAAAAATGTCTCCGGCGAAGCCGGATTTCTTCATATAATGCTGGCTCGCTATCGCTCGCCAGTAGGAAATCGACACCTAGATGGGGATAAACGTATTAAAATTGTTGGATGAATGGGGCCGAATGGATACTAGCCAGAGAAAAGGACAGAAATAACAAAAAGCAGGTCACCCCCCTTAAAGCTTGATGGAGGTCTAGGGAGGAAACTGCGAACATGACGATAGCTGCACATTTTGTCCTTGTATATATATATATATATATATATATATATATATATATATATATATGCTTTATTTAGAAGACTTTATATTCAGTTTAAGAAGGAACTGAGGAGATTTTTAGAGATAACTGAGATTTAACCTATACCCCTTTGATGCCTACAGTTTCAAAATGGCCTCCAGCAATTAACAGGCTTCGAACTATCTCACCTATCCCTCTTTGCTACGACAGATCAATCTTAACCCCTTCTGTACCGGCGACGTGCTATTAACTTTATTCTGGCTACTATTAGACGATTTAATTCGTTTTCAAAGGGGCCTCCAGTAATTAACAGGCTTCGAACCATCTCACTTAAGCCTTTGAACTACCACAGATCCTTTTTAAACTGTACATAATCCTCTAAACATAGCTAGAATGAAACACAAAAGACGTTACCGGTAAAGAAGGTGTTAAAGTGCACAAATCGTCAAAATAAGCTAGAATTTAACAAAAAAAGACGTCGCCGGTACTGAAGAGGTTAATCCCATAGCAATTGACTGCTCTATACTTGTTGGATGTGTTATATGAAACTATTATGCCTCTGCGTCCATGAAATGCCTAGATCTCACCATTTACACCATATTTCACTACACAATCTTGGTAAAAGCTTAGTGATCAAGATTAGGATATGATATGTGCAACCGTCAGTTAAAAAATATGTATCACAGTGAGAGAGAGAGTGAGAATGAGGCTGTGTTGAGTAGGAAATATGTATCACAGTGAGAGAGAGAGTGAGAATGAGGCTGTGTTGAGTAGGAAATATGTATCACAGTGAGAGAGAGAGTGAGAATGAGGCTGTGTTGAGTAGGAAATATAATCCACTACAAACTAAAGATAAGAGAGAGAGAGTGAGTGAGTGAGTGAGTTACAATGAGGCTGTGTTGAGTAGGAAATATAATCCACTAAAAACTAAATATAAGAGAGAGAGTGAGTGAGTGAGAGAGTGAGAATGAGGCTGTGTTGAGTAGGAAACATAATCCACTAAAAACTAAAGATGAGTGAGAGAGAGTGAGTGAGTGAGTGAGTTACAATGAGGCTGTGTTGAGTAGGAAATATAATCCACTAAAAACTAAAGATAAGAGAGAGAGAGTGAGTGAGTGAGTGAATGAGAATGAGGCTGTGTTGAGTAGGAAATATAATCCACTAAAAACTAAATATAAGAGAGAGAGCGTGAGTGAGTGAGTTACAATGAGGCTGTGTTGAGTAGGAAATATAATCCACTAAAAACTAAATATAAGAGAGAGAGTGAGTGAGTGAGTTACAATGAGGCTGTGTTGAGTAGGAAATATAATCCACTAAAAACTAAAGATAAGAGAGAGAGAGAGAGTGAGTGAGTGAGAATGAGGCTGTGTTGAGTAGGAAATATAATCCACTAAAAACTAAAGATAAGAGAGAGAGAGAGAGAGAGAGAGAGAGAGAGAGAGAGAGAGAGAGAGAGAGAGAGAGAGAGAGAGAGAGAGAGAGAGAGAGAGAGAGAGAGAGAGGAGAGAGAGAGAGAGAGAGAGAGAGAGAGAGAGAGAGAGAGAGAGAGAGAGAAAGAGAAAGAGAGAGAAGCGGGCTGAAAATGAGGTTATATGAAGAGGAAGTCTGAGGGAGCTTTGCATATTTCTTTACCCACACCAACCCACTGGCATGCACCCACACACACACACACACCATATATCCACACACCCACACACACATATACGTATAGTCACCCACACATTCACACATAATCCTCCTCTCACACAACAATACACACACATACTCTCGCTCGCACATAAAGCCTTTTCATAGACAAACACACACTCATGCAGAAATGGATAGGGAAAATAAAATACTGTTAATTTATCTAACACAAATGAAAAATTTACTTATTACTTAAATATAATGTTTTAATATTTCCTTAGAATTATATATATATATATATATATATATATATATATATATATATATATATATACTGTATATATATATACAGTAACTATATATAGTGTATGGTATAAGGCAAGAAGACTATTCATAACAATACACAAATATTATTGGTGGAATCACATGATCACTTCTTCCCACATCTCTTTTGCGCCATTGTGCTGAAAGAGTTAAACACCCTCCTAGTAACTCCTTCGGTATAATGCAGCCCTTTAAGCAGGTATCACACGAGAGCTTTTATAGTCAACATTCGATGATCAAAATTTTTCTGGCAACATTTCTGGTATTGTAAACTAGACTGATGATAGATGAATTTAGGTAACCGAAATATGTTTAATGTTGACCTCATAAACTGCCAGACCAGTGTTGAGGATAAATGTTGAGGGAAAAAGTGCTCGAGTGATACTGGCTTTAGTAAGAAGATATCAACAATAAAGGGTGACCGGTCAACTCAACCAGTAGACCGTTTCAACCAGTAGCTCTCAACCAGTACCAAATCAACCAATACGGTTAGGTTAGGTTAGGTTAGGTTAGGTTAGTACTATATTTTGGCACTGGTTTGGTTGGTCTGGGTTAATTTGGCACTGGTTGGGAGCTACTGGTTGAAATGGTCTACTGGTTGAGATGACATGGAACCACAATAAAGACAAGACCCTCATTTTGCATAAATGGTTAACCCGTTCACTCACAGTCTATTATACATGATAGGTAACTGTTCTTGGGTTAAGGGAGCCCACCTCACTTTTTTTTTCTTTCTCTCCCTCTCTCTTTGGCTTGTATCCATTCGGCCCCATTCAGCCTACTGTTTTAAGACGTTTAACCCCTGCCAGGTGTCAATAATTTCCTGGCGAGCTTTAGCGAGCCAGCATATATATATTTTTGTTTTGACAGCAAGCTAAATTTGTAAATTTTTCGATAGAAAAAATGTCTCCGGCGAAGCCTGATTTCTCCATACAATGCTGGCTCGCTATCGCTCGCCAAGAAGAAATCGACACCTGGATGGGAATAAACGTCTTAAAACAGTTGGCTGAATGGGGCCGAATGGATACAAGCCAGGGAAAGAGAGAAAAGGAGAGACAGATAAACAAAAAGCCGGTGACCACCCCTTAACCCGTTCACTCAGTCTACTCTAACCATGATAGGAATCTGTCCAGAGTTCTTGGGTTAAATGAACTAGCCTTTAACCCCCTTTGATTCGTAGAGGTCCTTCCTAGACCAAGTAAAGTCACGGGACGGTAACACAAACAAAATGATGTATCCTTATTTTTTTCAGGGGTCCTTCCTGAAGTAAGTCAAATCTTGAGGCAGTAGCGTTAAGGGGAAATCTCCACTTGAGGGATTTTTTTCTTGACTCCTTTCTCCCTCATGTTTAGCCCCATTGTTTTTCTAATTTTAAGACGTTCGCCCCATTATTTTGACGATTTTAAGAACTTTCGACCCATTTCTGTCAATTTTAAGACTTTTCGTGCCATTTAGGTGTCGATTTTATCCTGGCGAGCGATAGCGAGCCTGTTATTTAAGAGGAACCGGCTTTCAGCCGGGAAATTTTTCTACCGAAAAATTTACAAATTTATCTTGAAAGGGGCTCAAGGGGGTGTAATCTTAAGCTTGATGGAGGTCTAAAGACCAAACTAAAAACCTCCCCTTAACCCTTTGAGGATTATGATCCGTGTTGATAATGTGTCTTGACTATTATTACACGATATTATTCAGTCTAGGAAGGACATGTGGAAGCTATACAGTTAACGGAGATTCCTTTGATTCCTAGAGATCTTTCCTAGCTTGCATATAATCGCCGGTGTGAGTTCGAGTCCTTGGAGTGCCACAGGCATTTGTTGATTTCATTAAATTGAGTTTAGAAGTCAAGTTGGTTGGTGAAATACTATGAAATAACCAGATATAGGGTTAAACTGCGTCCTCAAATACTGAATGGGTTACTAAATAAATCGTGTTTTGATTGAAGGGGTTAACTCTGAGAAGTGAAATATAAAGGGACACTCACTTGACGCGCCTTCCTCTCCCGGTCTAAGAAGCTCCTGAGGGTGTCGTAAGAGGCCTTCAGGTATGGGGTCTCCGCCGCTAGAGGAACTCCCACTGAGGGCTTCTCCTTCTTCTCCTCCTCACTGCTGCTACTGACGGGGGAAACGGCCTTGCTACTCCCCCTACTGCTTTGGCTACTGCTTAGACTGTCTTGAGTACTGCTTTGGCTCTTCTGCTGGCTATTTTGGCTGTTTTGGCTGTTGGTCTGGCTGTCTTGGCTGTTGGTGATGGTCTGTGCTGGTGTCTGGTGGGCTTCCTCTTGGCTCTCAGTGTCGGGGCTGTAGTTCAGGGGGCGGGTTGCGGGCTGTAAGGATCACAACGAAAAACATAATTAATCAAAATTGCATATATAGACCTCGTCAAACATTTATATCAGTCCTGAATTGCAATAGAGAGGAATATATGCAATCACTTCATCAGATGTACAATTGCCTGAAGAAATTCCGTTCATTTTGATAACGTATTGAAAATGTGGCAGGTTTCATAACGAAGTTTTTCAATCTGTATATATGAAAATGACGAGAGACGTGTTGGTAATATAGTATGAGGGTGGACCTTTCTGTGACCACTATCCTTTGGAACTATAATCCTTGAGAACATATCCCTGTGTATCTCAAATGAACAGAACTAGAGCCAAGCGCCAAAGTTTCTCCTGATCTCCCTTACCTGGTCTGGGTAGGTAGAGATGGATCGGGCGAAGACGGGAGGTCGGCGGACGGAGGTGGCGGGGACCTCGAACATTTCCTCCTTCTGTCCCTTCTTCAGTAGCATGGGGGTCACGGCGATCCTGTGGCCTCCCAGCAGGGGCATCAACGACTTCTTGGTCAGCTGCGGAAGAAAAGAGACGAATTTCATATAGAGAAGGAATCCCACCGTCAATCTTTTCATACATACAGTATTTTCTATTGCATTTGATTATCAAACTTTATAAATAGTAGTTTTATAGCAATGCATACTCTAAATAGTAGTTTCCCAATTTTAGTTTTAACCCATTTGATTATCAGGTTCTTTCTAAGCTAAATAAAATCTTTATGAAGTATCAACGAATTAGTTGCTAAGGAATTCAATTTACCGCCAACTAAGCTAAAACTGACTCCCGGACCAAGCACTACTAACCGTTCTGTGTGTGAGCGCCTGCAGTTGGTCCTCCGTGTTCTCCTCCCGAGCTGCCGTCCTCTCCAGGTTCTCCAGGTCTTCCAACGAGTACCTGACGGGACCAGAACTACACGACAGGTTATCAGAGCATCGACACAGCATATCACAACAAACGATAATATAACCTCTCTGATATATTAATACAATGATAAAAAGCCAAGATATACAAATGCCGAGAAATAAATACGCCCATGATGGAGGTCTAGGGAGGAAACTAACTAGAATAATAAAAAGATATATATAAATGAGAGAATAAATACCTTGCCGGTCTGGGGTTGAAGAGGAGCTGCATGAGGGAGGGATCGGTGCGGCTGGTGATGGGTTGTTGGGGTTGGAGGAGTTGTTGTTGTTGTTGTTGTTGTTGGAGGGCTTCCTGAGGGGCGGCACCAGCAGCGTAGTCGTCATACCAGGTGCCCTCAGTGTCACTGTAGGTGTCGTAGTCCATGTAGTCATCAATAGCGGCACTCAGAAGGGCGGCCATGGCTTCCTGATGGGGGAGAGAGAGAGGGAGTGTTAGCGCGAGGGGTCAATAGATAGTTAGCTGCTGTTCATTGAGTGGCCCAAGATATTTTAAGATGTATCGATTAAGGGGAGATCTCCACTTGAGAGATTTTTTCTTGACCCCTTTCTCCCTCATGTTTAGCCCCATTGCTTTTTATATTATCAAACGTTTGCCCCATTAGTTTAGCGATTTTAAGAACTTTCACCCCATATTAAGACCTTTCGTGCCATTCAGGTGTCAATTTTATCCTGGCGAGCGACAGCGAGCCTGTAATTTAAGAGGAACCGGCCTTCGGCCGGGACATTTTTCTACCGAAAAATGTACAAATATATCTTGAAAGGGACTCAAGGGGGTGTAATTTTAAGCTTGATGGAGGTCTAGGGAACAAACTAAATACCTCCCCTTAATAACATAGATAATAAATCCAACAAATGAAAACCAAACCCACTTGCGAACTTGTGAACCAACTTTAGGATGTAATGATGAATACTTTGAACAGTATCTAAAACCAAAATCATAATAAAAAACTCACTTTGTTTATCCTAGGTCTGAGTCTGGCGTAGGTGTAGCGGGGGTGGGTGGCCTGCTGGTAGTCTGGGATCCCGTAGAGTTCATCCCCCGCCACCCCGTCCTCGTAGCCCCCCGCCCCCCCTAGGTAGTCCCCCAGGTCCGGTGCCCCCCCACCCCGTCCCCCCAGGTAGGAGTAACCCAGGGCGGGGGAGGTGAGGGCTAGCAGGGGCATCAGCAACATGGTCATAGGCTCCATCTGGGGACAAAGGAAAAAATACTTGAATTGGGTGTAAACAGAGACCTGGATTGGGTGTAAAAAGCACTTGAATTGGGTGAGAAAAAGGCCTGAATCGAGTGTAAAAGAAAGACCTGAATTGGGTGTAGAAAAAGCCTGAATTGGGTGTGAAAAGTGAATTAGAGACAATTTTAAAAATACGACATACATTGGTACTGTTTTATGTAGCTTGCTCAGTACCAATTACTTCCCTCATAATAATAATAATGAAGACGATTTACTCCCGATTTACTCCCGATTTACTCCCGATTTGCTAGTTTGTGTGTGTGTGTGTGTGTGTGTGTATGTAGCATGACCGTAATGACGTCAGCAACACGCTCCAATATTTACTCGCAGTCAGGCTAACCCTTTTGGTATATTATATCGCACAACTTCATTATATATAATTATGATTACGCGATTTTGTGCAGGTTAGGACTTGCGTGAGTCAAATGGTTCCCCCACACAGAGAGAGAGAGAGAGAGAGAGAGAGAGAGAGAGAGAGAGAGAGAGAGAGAGAGAGAGAGAGAGAGAGAGAGAAGAGAGAAAGAGAGAGAGAGAGACGTAGGCTACACATGTGTCTTGAAAGGGGGTCTAGGGGGTGTATTTTTTAAGTTTGATGGAGGTCTAGCGGGGAAATTAAGAAATAAATAAATAATGAAATATGTAGACCATAAAACAAGTACTACCCCCCTCAATAAGGACATGTACTAATAATCAAAACAAAGAGAAGATTAAATCGACCAAAAAATGAACCATCCCCCCTTAAATTGACTGCTTGACCTCAGATCTATTTTTGTGACTCTAAAAATATCTAAGATCGATGTGTAGTTGTGACATTTGTGTGTGTGTGTGTGTGTGTGTGTAGCTGTGACATTAGTGGCTTTGTTTGTGTGTGTATGTGTGTGTGTGTATGTAGCTGTGACATTAGTGGCTTTGTTTGTGTGTGTATGTGTGTGTATGTAGCTGTGACATTAGTGGCTTTGTTTGTGTGTGTATGTGTGTGTGTGTATGTAGCTGTGACATTAGTGGCTTTGTTTGTGTGTGTATGTGTGTGTGTATGTAGCTGTGACATTAGTGGCTTTGTGTGTGTGTGTATGTATGTATGTGTGTGTGTGTGTGGCTGTGGCATTAGTGGCTTTGTGAGTGTGTGCGTGTGTTTTTCTTTTTTGTCTATGTGAATGATGGAGACAAAAGGCATAACTGCCTGCAGCGAGTGCCTCCCCCAGATTTCAAAGAGTGACAGGGCCGAAATGAAGGGACGTTCGAGCTAAAATGCCTGTGTGTGTGTGTGTGTGTGTGTGTTTAAATCCCAGTTTGGCTAAATATGATTTGCATTGTGCTACTTACTGACGATTGTATTCAACTTAAGAAGGACCTATCAGAGTTAGAGGGTTACTTTAGATAGCATTTAATCCTAATTCCTACAGCTGAATGGAATCATCTGGGTAGCCTATATGATACTAAATAATTATAAATATCGAGGGTTCAAATACAAGACAAAAGGACAGTTTGAGCCTTATTATTGCTAAGGGTCCTTCCTAAGCTGAATAAAATCATCTCACAGTGGCCAGAATATGATGGAGAAAGGACGCGCCCCTGGTACTGGAAGGGGTTAAGGGGAGGTTTTTAGTTTGGTCTCTGGATATCCATCAAGCTTAAGATTACACCCCCTTGACCCCCATTCAAGATAAATTTGTACATTTTTCGGTAGAAAAATGTCCCGGCTGAAAGCCGGTTCCTCTTAAATTACAGGCTCGCTATCGCTCGCCAGGATAAAATCGACACCTAAATTGCACGAAAGGTCTTAACATTGACGGAAATGGGGGCGAAAGTTCTTAAAATCGCCAAACTAATGGGGCGACTGTCTTAAAATCTCAAAAGCAATGGGGCTAAACATGAGGGAGAAAGGGGTCCCGAAAAAAATCCCTCAAGTCGATATCTCCCCTTAACAGGCCTGAAAGTTCACCTCTCTCTCTATTTTCGGGACTTCTGAACCTCTTAAAAATATCCCGGATCGATGAACAGAAGGGAGGCGGGGTGCTTTGTCTGAGTGTTTTGTTTAGTCATATATACTATACTGTATATATATATAGACATATATATATATATATATAGATACAGTATATATATATAGATATTTGTTTTTGAGTTTCTTCTGGCTATTAGTAGCAAATATTGAAAGTCGTCTAGGGAGAGTGCTAAAATGATTTAAAGAGTCGCAGTATTAAACTAAATACACGTTACCCCTCTGGTTGCTAGAGGTCGAAGCTTCCTAACCTGCCTACAATATTCTAAAGTTTGAAAGAACAGCACGCGAACAAAAATAGCACCCACATTCTTCTGAAAGGGTTAAGGGGACAATGGGTGTTTTGGGGGAGGTCTATTCATTATATATTCATTAATTTTTTTAGTTGCCTCGCTAGACCTCAATCAAGCTTTTAAAAAAACACTCTCTAGACCCCCTTCAAGATAAACTTGTTCATTTTCGATAGGAAAATGTTCCGACCGTAGGCCGATTTCTCTTGAAATTACAGGCTCGTTATCGCTCGCCAGGAAAAAAATCAACACCAAAATGGTACGAAAGGTCTTGATATTGATATAGAAATGGGACGAGAGGTTTTAAAATCTGAAAACTAATGGGGCAAATGTCTTAAAATCTGAAAACTAATGGGGGCTAAGCATGAGGAAGAAGGGGGGGGGAGGGGAACCAGAAAAGTAAACCATCTCCCCTTTTAAAATAGAGAAGGCCAGAACCCCCCCCCCCCCCCCGCCCCGCCCCCTCTACAGTATATGTTCGTGATTCTAAAAATATGGTGGGTCGATGCGTAATGGGGGGGTTCCTGTGGCTTTGTCTGGGGGCGGTGGGGGGGGGGGGGGCGGGGGGGGGGAGGGGGCCAGGGGGGCTGGCCTGTTCTTTTATAGCCTGGTAGTGAATATTTGAAGGGGCTGCTGACGTCACTGTGTACGTCATGGTATGCTGTCGTCAGGCCAGGCTAGGTACACACACACACACACACACACACACACACACACACACACACATACACACACACACACACACAGACACATGTAGGCGCATAGTTACACATATACACACACACAGATACAGCATAGAGACATGCGTGAAAACAGGCATATAATTCACATATCAGAAACATAAACACAAATATTATATATATATATATATATATATATATATATATATATATATATATATATATATATATATATATATACCGGTATAAATATATTAACGAAAACGTATAACCACGATAATAAGACCGTATTCAGTTAAGAGATGGGGGATGAAGGTATTAAAAGGTACTAAAGGTTACTAAAAGTTACTAAAAGTTACTTAAAGTTACTCAAAATTACTAAATGTTACTTAAAGTTACTAAAAATTACTAAATATTACTAAAAGTTACTAAAAGTTACTTAAAGTTACTCAAAATTACTAAATGTTACTAAAAGTTACTCAAAATTACTAAAAGGTACTAAAAGGGCGAACATCCGAACAGAGAGAGGGAGGGAGGGAGGGAGGGAGGGAGGGAGGGAGGGAGGGAGGGGGTGATGATGGTATTTTCGGCGTCATGAATAAAAACCCGGGCGCTATTTCGGTCTATAAAGTTGGTGAACTTTAGCCAAGGCGGCGTAACAAGGGCGGGAGGTCTGTTTTTAGAATGGCCCCCTTTCTCGCTCGTGTTTAGTCCCATTAATTTTTAGATTTTAAGACGTTCGGCCCAATTTCCTTGTCAATATTAAGACCTTTCGTGCCATTTAGGTGTCGATTATTTGCTGGCGAGCGATAGCGAGCCTGTAATTTTAAGTGCAACCGGCCTTTGGCCGGGACATTTTTCTACCGAAAAATGTACAAATTTATCTTGAAGGGGGGTCTAGGGGGTGTTTTTTTACAGGTTGATGGAGGTCTAGGGAGGAAACTAAAATAATAATAAAAATACAAAACAATAAGTAACTACGCCCATATCCCCTTTATAAGTAACTACGCCCATCTCCCCTCTATAAGTAAATACGCCCATCTCCCCTTTATAGCTTCTAGTCCACCCACACTATACAAATGAAGGGTTCACAAATAGCGGGCTTCTACAGATTCTCTCTTCACATTAGTACATATAAACGGTTGGAATGTATTTAAGGGGATGGACCTGCTTTTTTGTTATTTCTGTCCTTTTCGCTCTTTTTCTCTGGCTTGTATCCATTCGGCCCCATTCAGCCAACTATTTTAAGACGTTTATCCCCATCTAGGTGTCGATTTCTTCCTGGCGAGCGATAGCGAGCCAACATTATATGAAGAAATCCGGCTTCGCCGGAGAAATTTTTCTATCGAAAAATGTACAAATTTAGCCTGCTGTCAAAAAAAAAAAAAATATGCTGGCTCGCTACCGCTCACCAGTAAAAAATTGACACCTCGATGGGGATAAACGTCTTAAAACAGTAGGCTGAATGGAGCCAAATGGATACAAGCCAGAGAAAGATAGAAAAGGACAGAACAAAACCAGGTCACCCGCCTTAATAGGTATATTTTTCCGACTTAGTTCAAATTAGTCTAGACAGCGTAATGGTTTGTGCGCTGGATTTCGGTGAGTATCCTGGGTTGGAATCCTGGGAGTACCACGCGTATTTCGGTGAGTATCCTGGGTTCGAATCCTGGGAGTACCACGCGTATTTCGGTGAGCATCCTGGGTTCGAATCCTGGGAGTACCACGCGTATTTCGGTGAGTATCCTGGGTTCGAATCCTGGGAGTACCACGCGTATTTCGGTGAGTATCCTGGGTTCGAATCCTGGGAGTACCACGCGTATTCAATAATTTCATTGGTTTCATTAATTAGGTTAATTCGTAAGTTAGTTGGTGGGTTGGTGATATTACGAAATAACAGGACTTCAGAGGCTATCAACCCTGCAGGATTATTAAGCCAGCACACTGTAAGTCAAGAATAGAACTCCAGCTCCTTCTTTGTGACCTGTATATACGGTACCATGATATACTGTATAAACCATCACTGCTACATGTGTGCGGTATAATATAAAACACACCGAACAGTGGTACAAATCCGGTAGGTGCAATCGGCGAACAGTAATGGTTTCGCATAACATTTCGAACACGTTTTACATATAATTTATTAGCATTCGAACACATTTATCTATTACGCGTTATTTCTGATTGTTGGACTTTGGTTTTTGCCTATTGCCAATTATTGTATTTCTGTTGCATTATTTATTAGATATTCACCTACAAGTTCCCCTATTTTATTTGTGTCATTATTTAGGGGGGTCACCTGCTTTTTTGTTTTATCTTTCTCTCCTTTTCTCTCCTTCCCTGGCTTTTATCCATTCGGCCCCATTCAGCCAACTGTTTTAAGACGTGTATCCCCATCCAGGTGTTGATTTCTTCCTGGCGAGTGATAGCGAGCCAGCATTGTATGGAGAAATCCGGCTTTGCCGGAGAAATTTTTCTATCGAAAAATGTACAAATTTAGATTGCTGTCTCGCTACCGCTCGACACCTAAATGGCACAATATGTCTTAAAATGTAACAGAGAGAGAGAGAGAGAGAGAGAGAGAGAGAGAGAGAGAGAGAGAGAGAGAGAGAGAGAGAGAGAGAGAGAGAGAGAGAGAGAGAAGTGGGCTAAGAATGCGATGGTTTAATTAAGGGGCTAATGTTTTTTTTTTTTTTTTTTTTTTGTGGTCTATTAGACCTCCATCAAGCTTAAAAAAACACCCCCTAGACCCCCTGTCAAGATAAATTTGTACAGTTTTCGATAACAAAATTTCCCGGCCAAAGGCCGGTTCCTCTTAGAGTTACAGGCTCGCTATCGCTCGCCAGGGAAAAATCGACACCTAAATTGCACGAAAGGTCTTAAAATTGACAACGAAATGTGGCGAAAAGTATTGAAATCTCCAAAAAATATTGGACCGACCGTCTTAAAATCTCAAAACTAATGGGGCTAAACACGAGGGAGAAAGGAGTCCAGCAAAACAAGCACTACCCCCTTAAGGTGCGAGCGCGCTGACAGTCACAGCCAGCGTTGAAGTCTCTCGCTCGCTGATCACTATGCCAAACACCTGCACACGCAACAAACCAACACACACACACACACACACACACACACACACACACACACACACAACACACACACACACACACACACACACACTTAATGTATACGCTCCAATGATGATGCCTGAATCGACGACGGTATACATTTACAATCTATCACACACTTTCCCTGATAATGTTAAGGGGAGGTATTTAGTTTGTTCCCTAGACCTCCAGCAAGTTTAAAATTACACCCCCTTGAGTCCCTTTCAAGATTAATTTGTACATTTTTCGGTAGAAAAATGTCCCGGCCGAAGGCCGTTTCCTTTTAAGTTACAGGCTCGCTATCGCTCGCCAGGATAAAATCGACATATGAATGGCACGAAAGGTCTTAAAATGGGGTGAAAGTTCTTAAAATCGCCAAACTAACGGGGCAAACATCTTAAAATCTCAAAAGCAAAGGGGCTAAACATGAGGGAGAAAGGGGTCCAGAAAAAAATCCCTCCAGTGGAGATCTCCCCTTAAATAAGGGAGAGGACATCGTATATATTAGAAAGTCATCGAGGGATAATGGGTAAGAGATATCAATACAATATCACAAGAGGCTTCCTTCCGTACGTTAAGGAGAGATATTATCGACTTGAGGGATATTTTTTTTCTGGACCCCTTTCTCCCTCATGTTTAGCCCCATTGCTTTTGAGATTTTAAGACAGTCGCCCCATTAGTTTGGCGATTTTAAGAACTTTCGCCCCCATTTCCGTCAATTTTAAGACCTTTCGTGCAATGTAGGTGTCGATTTTATCCTGGCGAGCGATAGCGAGCCTGTAGTTTAAGAGGAACCGGCTTTCAGCCGGGACATTTTTCTACCGAAAAATGTACAAATTTATCTTGAAAGGGGCTCAGGGGGTTGTAATCTTAAGTTTGATGGATATCTAGAGACCAAACTAAAAACCTCCCCTTAATGAACAAAACAAGACACAAAACAATCCAACTGGCGGAAAAATACTTACTACGGATAGATGGGTTATCGCGAAGCTCCTCAGTTGCGTCTTATTCACTTAATATATAAACAACTTTTGCACTTTATCGTTTCTTTGACTTAATAGATCCCGGGTGACTGTTTCGTGTGGGTGCGTGGGTGACTGGGATGGTTCGCGTAGACTGGTGGTTGGTTGGTTTAGCGCTGACTGGGTTTCTTGGCTCCAGGTTCCGGGTTCCTTCCTCTCCACTTCCAGGCTGGTCAAGGTCTGCGATCTGGGCTCTGCGCTCCCGGCCTTATATAGCCGCCAGGTCCGCGCATCCCCCGTCCTCCTACGCGCTCCGATTCACAGTTTCTTTCATCTGCTCAAGCTGGAAGGGGATGCAAGGGCCGCTGTGATTGGCTGAGCACCGGGTGAACTATTGATTACTATGGTGGCTCTGGACCAATAGGAGCGCGGCGTGCCTCTGACGTCAGGAGTTTGGCCAACCAGCGCCCTGCTCCAGATCGAGCCTCCGCTTCGTTCACAGAATCTGCTCATGTAGATGGGCTGACGTCATTCGGCTCCGGCAGGGGTGACATTAAGGTCATGGAAAAACAAAACATGCCCCCCCCCCCCCCTCCACCGCTCCCAAATGCTCCCACTGCGAAGAGATTGCTAAAAATAGAGGGGGAGGTGGTTTGGTGGTTAGCGAGTTGTAGCCAAACACACCGCTACCGCCGCCGCCGCCGCCGCTAAAGCCACCGCCGCCGCCACCACCACCCACGCACACAGCAACGCCCCCCCCCCCCCCCCCCCCCCCCCCCCCCCCCCCCCCCCCCCCCCCCCCCTCTCACACTGTCACGTCCACAATTTATGCAACTCGTGTATTATTATTCTACATTGACATGGCACCAGGGCTCACTCACTATTTAAGGGGAGGCAGACCGTTTTTTTCCGGACCCCCTTCTCTCTAATGTATAGGCCCCATTAGTTTTGAGATTATAAGACGTTCGGCCCATTAGTTTGGCGATTTTAACACCTTTCGCCCCATTTCGTTGTCAATTTTAATATCTTTCGTGCCATTTAGGTGTCGATTTTTTTTCCCGGCGAGCGATAGCGAGCCTGCAATTTTAAGAGGAACCGGCCTTCGGTCGGGACATTTTCTATCGAAAAATTTAAAAATTTAACTTGAAGGGAGGTCTAGTGGGTGTTTTTCTAAGCTTGATGGAGGTCTAGGGAGGACACTAAACAAATATATGAATAAATGAATTAATAGACCAAACAAACGGCCAGTCTCCCCTTAACACTAGCTACTGCGACGTCTTGGGGGTTATTATCATATTGTTTATGGAAGCCCAACTCGCTTTTTTCCTCTTTCTCTCATTTTCTCTCTTTCCCTGGCTTGTATCCATTCGGCCCCATTCAGCCTACTGTTTTAAAACGTTTATCCCCATCCAGGTGTCGATATCTTCCTGGCAAGCGATAGCGAGCCAGCATTGTATGGAGAAATCCCGCTTCGCCGGAGACATTTTTCTATCGACAAATGTACAAACTTACCTTTCTGTCAAAACAAAAATATATACTGTATATGCTGGCTCGCTACCGCTGGCCAGGAAAATATTGACACCTGGATGGGGTAAACGTCTTAAAACAGTAGGCTGAATGGGGCCAAATGGATACAAGTTAGAGAAAGAGAGAAGAAGAGAGAAAGATAAAAACAAAAACGGTGAACCCCCTTAACTATTATCGAGTGTTTTGACTGCGTTTGTCATTTTCGAGCAATGTATTTTTAGCTTACCCCCTAGACTATAAAAACACTCTCCCCAGGCCCCCTTCAAGATAAATATATACATTTTTCGGTGGGAAAATGTACCGGCCGAAGACTGATTTCTCCTAAATTGAAGGCTCGCTATTGCTCGCCCAGTTAAAGTAATAAACATGGCAATCTGAATGGGGTGAAGTGTCTTATAATCGCCAAACAAATGAGGTGAGACGGCTTAAGAGCTCTAAATATCCCAGACTCTTATATTGGTCGCCTTAAGGGGGGTCACATGCTATTTGTTCTCTCCTTTTCTCTCTTTCTCTGGCTTGTATCATTCGGCCCCATTCAGCCTACTGTTTTAAGACGTTTATCCCCATCCAGGTGTCGATTTCTTACTGGCGAGCGATAGCGAGCCAGCATTGTATGGAGAAATCCGGCTTCGCCGGAGACCTTTTTTATCGAAAAATTTACAAATTTAGCCTGCTGTTAATTTGTTTTAAATATATGTTGGCTCGCTACCTATCGCCAGGATAAAATCGGCACCTGGATGGGGATAAACGTCTTAAAAAAGTAGGCTGAATGGGGCCGAACGGATACAACCCAGAGAAAGAGGGAGAGAGAGAAAAAAAAAAACGAGGTTGGCCCCCTTAACCCATTCAGCACCGGTGACGTCCTTTTCATTATATCCTGGCAACTAATAGACGATTTTGTTTAGCTTAGCAAGGACATGTAGGTTGCAGACTATCTCAATTGACCACTTGCGAGTTTCATTCTATAAGGAAGTTGGAGCTGTAGACATCGATATTTAGCACAATAACCAGCGCTAATACGCTTGTAGTTCATTTATAAACACACACAAAATCCACTTCAACATACTATTTATCCATCAGAAACCGACATTATTATTGGATTTATTGTATTATTGGATTTATTGTATTTATGTTTACTATCGATGTCTACGGCTCCAACTTCCTTATAGCCTGAAACTCGCCAGTGGTCAATTGATCCTTTTAGCTACCATACCTATTATCTAAGCTTCATGAAACTCGTCTAAATTTAGCTGATGTCAAATATACAACACATCGCCGGTACAGAACGGGTTAAGGGCAGATTTCCACTCCAAGGATCTTTTTTCTTGGCCCCTTTCACCCTCATGCTCAGCCCCATTGTTTTTGAGATATTAAGACGTTTGCCCCATTAGTTTGGCGATTTTAAGAACTTTCGCCCCATTTCTGTCAATTTTAAGACCTTTCGTGCCATTTAGGTGTCGATTTTGTCCTGGCGAGCGATAGCGAGCCTGTAATTTTGAAAAAGAACCAGCCTTCGGCCGGGACATTTTTCTATCGAAAAATGTATAAAATTATCTTGAAAGGGGATAAAGGGGGTGTAATTTTAAGCTTGATGGAGGTCTAGGGAACAAACTAAAAAATTAAATCCCCTTAACTGTATCTTAAAATTGACAACGAAATGGGGCGAAAGATGTTAAAATCGCCAAACTAATAGGCCGAACGTCTTAAAATCTCATAAACGAGTGGGTCTAAACACGAGGGAGAAGGGGGTCCAGAAAAAACATAGACCTGTTTGGACCCTTCCGTTTCGTCCCGTTTCATTGGCGATTTTAGCCCCCCTTCTGTACCGGCGACGTCTTTCTTAATAATATTTAATAATAATAATAATTTAATAATAATTCTAGCTATATTTAGAGGATTGTACGCCATTTTAGAAAGATCTGTGGCAGTAAAAAAAGAGTTAAGGGAGCCCACATCGCCTTTTTTCTTTCTCTCTCTCTCTCTCTCTCTCTCTTTGGCTTGTATCCATTCGGCCCCATTCAGCCTACTGTTTTAAGACGTTTAACCCCATCCAGGTGTCAATATATTCCTGGCGAGCGGTAGCGAGCCAGCAAATAGATATTTTTGTTTTGAGAGCAAGCAAAATTTGTACATTTTTCGATAGAAAAATGTCTCCGGCTAAGCCGGATTTTTCCATACAATGATGGCTCGCTATCGCTCGCCAGGAAGCAATCGACACCTGGATGGGGATAAACGTCTTGAAACAGTTGACTGAATGGGGCCGAATGGATACAAGTCAGAGAAAGAGAGAAAAGGAGGGAAAGATTAAAAAAGCCGGTGACCCCCCTTAATATGATACAGACGCATAGCAGTTTCTTATCATTCCATTAATTATGGATAAATCAGCTGCTAATGGATCAACATTCCGGCACGGTAAAATAAATAGAGTTAAAAATGACTGGCTGGCTATCACACGCCAAGATAAAATCGACACCTAAACGGCATGAAAGGTCTTAAAATTGACAACGAAATGGGGCGAAAGGTGTTAAAATTGTCAAACGAATGGGCCGAACGTCTTATAATCTCAAAACTAATGGGGCTAAATGAGGATGAAGGGGGACCAGAAAAACGACCCATCTCCTCTTAAGGGTGGTCACCGGTATTTTTTTATTTTGATCTCCCTTTCTCTCTTTTCCTGGCTTGTATCCATTCGGCCCCATTCAGCCAACTGTTTAAGACGCTTATCCCCATCCAGGTGTCGATCTCTTGGCGAGCGATAGCGAGCCAGCATTGTATGGAGAAATCCGGTTTCGCCGGAGAAATTTTTCTATCGAAAAATGTGCAAATTTAGCTTGCTGTAAAAACAAATATATATATATATATATATATATACTGTATATGCTGGCTCGCTACCGCTCGCCAGAAAATTATTGACACCTGGACGGGGGTAAAAGTCTTAAACAGTAGGCTGAATGGGGCCGAATGGATACAAGCCAAAGAGAGAGGGAGAGACAGAGAAAACAAAGCGAGGTGGGCTCCCGGGCAACTACCCGCGATAAAGTCTACGGTCCCGCCCACCCACGTTTAACTATCTTTAGCCCAGGACCTTGACAAGTAGGTTTTAGTTTGACTTCATCTTACGTTATCATGTTATTATTATTATTATTATTATTATTTTTATTATTATTATTATTATTATTATTATTATTTTTATTATTATTATTATTAATATTATTTTATTATTATTATTACTTATATTATTTTTATTATTAGTATTAGTATTTTTATTATTATTAGTACTATTATTATTATTATTATTATTATTATTTGAATTAATATTATTATTATTGAACTATTGAATTTCCTCGATGTAGCAGCACTGTCGACATTTTTACCTCTACGGCTATGGCAGGATTCACATGGATGCTAACATTTCCGGTGGATCACATAATACTTTCATTAATTTCATTAGAGGTGTTTGGTGGTGTGGTGAAATTAATAAAAAATAGATTTCCTACAGAATTAAGTCGGCAGTAAATCCTGGCAATATGTCTGCATTATTTATATTGATGTTTTCATTTATCAATTCAATAAATTTTTAATAATTAATTACTTAACCGGCCGAAGGCCGGTTCATTTTAAGTTACATGCTCGCTATGGCTCGCCAGGAAAAAATCGACAATTAAATGACACTAAAATGTTTAATATTGACAAAGCAATGGGGTGACAAGTCTTAAAATTGCCAAACTAATGGACCGAACGTCATAAACTATAGAAACTAATGGGGCTAAGCATGAGGAAGAAAAGGGACCATAAAAACTACCCATCTCCCTTAAGACAGTCGTGTGTCGCCGGCTTAAGGGGGGTCACCTGCTTATTTTATCTCTCTCTCCATTTCCCTCTTTCCCTGGCTTGTATCCATTCGGCTCCGTTCAGTCAACTGTTTTAAGACGTTTATCCCCATCCAGGTGTCGATTTTTTTCCTGGCGAGCGATAACAAGCCAGCATTATATGTAAAAATCCGGCTTCGCCGGAGAAATTTTTCTATCGAAAAATGCACAAATTTAGCTTCCTGTCAAAACTAAAATATATATATGCTGGCTCGCTACCGCTCGCCAGGAAAATATTGACACCTGGATGGGGGTAAACGTCTTAAAACAGTAGGCTAAATGGGGCCGAATGGATACAAGCCAAAGAGAGAGAGAGAGAAAGAGAAAAAAAAAGCGAGGTGGGCTCCCTTAAAGGTTTTGTCTTCTGGATCTCCTTCGCCTTCATGCTTAGCCCCATTAATTTTGAGATTAAAGATTTTATGACCTATCACCCCATTGATGTCAATTTTAAGATCTTGTGTGCCATTTAGGTGTTGATATATTCCTGGCAAGCGATAGCGAGCCTGTAAAGAAGGAATCGGACATTTTTCTACCGAATAATATACAAACTTGTTTTTTGTTTTGTTTAAGGGGGGGTTTCTGGACCACTTTCTCCTTCATGTTTAGCCCCATTAGTTTTCAGATGTTAAGATGTTTGCCCAATTAGTTAGTTGATTTTAAGACCTTTTGCGCCATTTTTCGTCAATATTTAGACCTTTCGTGCTATTTAAGTGTCGATTTTTTCCCTGGCGAACGATAGTGAGCCTGTAATGTTGGAAGAACCGGCCTTTGGCCGGCAAATTTTTCTACCGACAAATGTACAAATTAATCTAGAAGGGGGATCTAATGGATGTTTTTTTTTTATTTGATGGAGGTCTAGGGAGGAAACTAGAACAATAATGAATACATGCAAACATCGCCCTAAAAGTGAACCTTCCCCCTTTAAAAGTGAACCCTCCCCCTTAAAAGTGAACCTTCCCCCTTAAAAGTGAACCTTCCCACCTTAAAGTGAACCTTCCCACCTTAAAGTGAACCTTCCCACCTTAAAGTGAACCTTCCCACCTTAAAGTGAACCTTCCCCCCTTAAAGTGAACCTTCCCCCCTTAAAGCTTGATGGAGGTCTAGGGAGCAAACTAAAAACCTCCCCTTCCTCCCTTCACCACCACTACGTAATCTTCATCATATTCTGGTTACCACTAGACGATTTCTTGTAGCATAATCATCTACCCTTACAACTCAAAAAGGGTAAATACGATCTCGCTTCAACCCTCTTCATAACCCAGGTCCTTCTTAAGCTGCATAAACTCATCTAATTGTAGCCTGCAGGTAAACAGGCGTCATCGTGCTGAAGGGGTTAAGGGAGCCCAGACGGTATTATGCAGCGTAATTTACTGGTTCGGCTCAATGGTTTAAGGAGGGGTTTAGTTTGCTCTCTAAACCTCCATCAAGATTAAAAAAATACCCACAAGACCCCCTTCGATAACAACTTGTACATTTTTCGGTATAAAAATATCCCGGCCGAAGGCCGATTCCTCTTCAAATACAAGCTCGCTATCGCTCGCCAAGAAAAAAATCGACACCTAAATAGCACGAAAGGTCTTACTATTGGCAAAGAAATGGGGCAAAAGGTTTGAAAGTCGCCAAACTAATGGGGCGAATGTCTTGAAATCTCATAACTAATAGGGCTAAACATGAGGGAGGAGGAGGACTCGAAAAACCAACGGCCTCCCCTCAATACCGCTCGTGTGACGGGGGCGGGTTTACGTGGGGGCGTGGGGGGGGGGGGTTATTTACATGTATGGTAAATAGGGTTAGAGCTCCGATGTCAGAAATACCCATATGAAGGACTTAAGGGGGGGGGGGGGGGCACCGTTTTTTTTTGTTTTTTTTATCTTTCTCTCCTTTTCTCTCTTTCCCTGGCTTGTATCCATTCAGCCCCATTCAGCCTACTGCTTTAAGACGTTTATCCCCATCCAGGTGTTGATTTCTTCTTGGCGAGCGAGAGCGAGCCAGCATTGTATGGAGAACTCTGGCTTCGCCGGAGACATTTTTCTATCGAAAAATGTACATATTTAGCTAGCTGTCAAAACAAAAATATGTATATGCTGGCTTGCTACCGCTCGCCATGAAAATATTGACACCTGGATGGGGGTAAACGTCTTAAAACAGTAGGCTGAATGGGTCCGAATGGATACAAGCCAAAGAGAGAGGGAGAGAAAGATAGAAAAAAAGCGAGGTGGGATCCCTTAAGGGGTTGTGGGATATACAGATTTGGTCAACTCAACCATTGTAACCAGTAGATCTCAACTATATTTGGACTCTCTACCTACGACCTTTTGATAACTTTAAGTTTTTCTTTTTCTTTTATTATTATTATTTCTACTATTATTATTATCATTAGTTATTATTATTATTATTATTATTATTATTATTATTATTATTATTATTTTAATCTTTACTGTTGTTTCTGCACCCTGTTGGCTTTGATAGCTTACATTTATACATTAATAATAATACTACTACTAATAATAATAATAATAATAATTATAGTTATTATAATAATACAAAACATTAATAATAATAATAATTATTATAATTACAATTATAAATAAATAAATAAATACATAAATAAAAATATATGCGTTCAAAATTATCTCTGAAATATTGCCAGGAAATCTTGCGGATAAAATAACTAGCATAAATGTTAGCGGTCGTGTGAATCCTGCATCTAGCCAGCGAGGTAAAAATATCCAAATGTCATGGAAGGAGGGGAAATACAATATGTCAAGACTAAAAGGGGAAGAAAGGGGTAGAGGGAGGGAGGGAGGGAGGGAGGGAGGGAGGGAGAGAGGGAGAGAGAGAGAGAGAGTGTGTGTGAGAGAGAGAGAGAGAGAGAGAGAGAGAGAGAGAGAGAGAGAGAGAGATAGAGAGAGAGAGCAGAGAAGAGAGAGAGAGAGAGAGAGAGAGAAAAAAGAGAGAGAGAGAGAGAAGAGAGAGAGAGAGAGAGAGAGAGAGATATTATTTTAAGTATTACTATATCAGATGCCGAAGCCTCCAACCAGGTTGCCGAGAGAGAGAGAGAGAGAGAGAGAGAGAGAGAGAGAGAGAGAGAGAGAGAGAGAGAGATTATTATATGAGATGCCGAAGCCTCCAACCAGGGTGCAGAGAGACAGAGAGAGAGAGAGAGAGAGAGAGAGAGAGAGAGAGAGCAAGAGAGAGAGAGAACGATAGAGAGAGAGAGAGCGAGAGAGAGAGAGAACGATAGAAAGAGAGAGAGAGACTATAAAACTGAATTCCTATTAATAAACTCGTCGAAGGTCAACCACCAGCAGCAGTTTGTTCACCTGTGTCGCCTTTCCGTCATTTAAGGGGGAGAACCTAATAAGTATAAGTATAATAAAGTAAGTTAAGTGAGAGAAGTGAATAAGTATAAGAAAGTAATTGAAGTGAGTGAAGTGAATAAGTGTAATAAAATAAGTTAAGTGAGTGAAGTGAATAAGTGTAATAAAGTAAGTTAAGTGAGTGAAGTGAATAAGTGTAATAAAGTAAGTTAAGTGAGTGAAGTGAATAAGTGTAATAAAGTAAGCTAAGTGAGTGAAGTGAATAAGTTGAATAAAGTAAATGGAGTGAAGTGAATAAGTATAATAGTGAATAAGTATAATAAAGTGAATAAGTATAATAAAGTAAGTGAAGTGAATAAGTTGAATAAAGAAAGTTAAGTGAGAGAAATGAATAAGTATAATAAAGTAAGTGAAGGGAGTGAAGTGAAAGTTGAATAAAGTAAGTGAAGTGAATAAGTTGAATAAAGTAAATGAAGTGAGTGAAGTGAATAAGTATAACAAAGTAAGTGAAGTGAGAGAAGTGAATAAGATGAATAATGTGATTGAAGTGAATAAGTTGAATTAAGCAAGTGAAGTGAGAGAAGTGAATAAGATGAATGAAGTGAGTGAAGTGAATAAGTTGAATTAAGTAAGTGAAGTTAGTGAAGTGAATAAGATGAATAAAGTAAGTGAAGTGAATAAGTTGAATAAAGTAAATGAAGTGAGTGAAGTGAATAAGATGAATAAAGTAAGTGAAGTGAGAGTGGCACATAAAGGAGCCCACCTCGCTTTTTTTTATCTGTCTCTCCTTTTCTCTCTTTCCCTGGCTTGTATTTTGTCTCACATTCGGGGCCCCATTCAGCTAAACTGTTTTAAAAAAGATAAATAAAAAAAAAAAGAAGAAGACGTTGTATAGTTTAAGACGTTTTATAATAAATTCCCCCATCCAGCCCAGGAGTCAATTTTGTTCTTGGCGAGCGATTGCGAGCCAACATTGTATGGAGAAATCCCGCTTCGCTGGAGACATTTCTCTATCAAAAAATGTACAAATTTAGCCTGCTGCCAGAATTTGAGTTTTAAATATGCTCGCTCGTTACCGCTCGCCAGGAAAAAGTCGACACCTGGATGGGGCTAAACGTCTTAAAACAGTTGGCTGAATGGGGTCGAACGGATACAACCCAGAGAGAGAGAGAGAGAGAGAGAGAGAGAGAGAGAGAGAGAGAGAGAGAAATAGAGGTGAGCCCCTTAATCGAAAACCTGCAAGACACGATTTGGCAGACTTTCCGTTGATCTGCTGTTGCTTGCTTTCCATTGTATTCCCTCACTTATCCTTCAATGCTGACGGGCAATACAGCCGGTATCACACGAGCGATTTTTCACTAAACAGTTATAACTCAACCTGGTCTGGCAGCTGGTTATGGGTTCAACATTATAAATGATTTCGGTTGCGTATATTTCATCTACCATCAGTCTATTTTCCGATACCAGTGCAAAATATTCTAAAAAATGTTGCCAGGAAAATGTTGACCATCGAAAGTTGACTATAAAAACTCTCGTTGTGATACCGGCTTAATAGTCATAACATCTTAACACAATTCAAGTTTAATCACACATCAGCCACATAGCATAAGTAGGCCTATCTCTACCTTAAGGTGACCACCCACCTCGTTTGTTCTCTCTCTCGCGCCACAAGAGACGGGGCGGACGCCCTCTTTCTCTGGCTTGTACCCATTCGGCTCCATTCAGCCTACTGTTTTAAGACTTTTATCCCCATCCAGGTGTCGATTTTTACCTGGCGAGCGGGAGCGACCCAACATATTGTTTTAAATGTTTTTGACAGCAGGCTAAATGTGTACATTTTTCTATATAAAAATTTCCTTCACGGCGAAGCCGGATTTCTCCATACAATGCTGGCTCGCTATCGCTCCCCAAGGAAAAAACCACACCTGGATGGGGATAAAAGTCCTAAAACAGTAGGCTGAATGAGCCGAATGGATACAACCCAGAGAAAGAGAGAAAGAGAGGAGAGACAAATGGCAGGTCTAGTTTTCCCGATCCCTATGTTAAAGAGCCTCAAAATTGGCAA
>CM064580.1:51807196-51847196 GCA_032716605.1 Paralithodes platypus
AAGTTGAATAAAGTAAATGGAGTGAAGCGAATAAGGATATAATAGTGAATAAGGTATAATAAAGGTGAATAAAAGTATAATAAAGTAAGTGAATGTGACATAAGTTGAATAAAGAAGGTTAGTGAGGAGAAATGGGGGGGAAATCCAGTATAATAAAGTAAGTGAAAGGAGAGAGTGAATGGGAAAGGTTTGAATAAAGTAAGTGAAGTGAGAATAAGTGAATGTCAAGTAAAATGAAGTGAGTGAAGTTGGTATAAGTAGAATAAAGTTCAAGGGAAGTGGAGGAGAAGGGAAAGATGAAAAATAAACGGTGATGACAATGTGATTAAGATTAAATAAAGTAAATAAAGTGAGGGTGAAGTGAGATAAGTATAACAATTAAGCAAGTGAAGTGAGAGAAGAGTGAAATAAGAGAAAATTAAAGTGAGTGAAGTGAATAAGATGAAGTAAAGTAAAGAACGTGAGTGAAGTGATATAAGTATGAACAAAGTAAGTGATGTGAGGAGAAGTAAATACGGATGGAATAAAGTAAGTGACGGAGATGTTGAATAAGTTGAATAAAGTAAAATGAACGTGAGTGAAGTGAATAAGATGAATAAAGTAAGTGAAGGGGAGATGTGGCACATATAAGGAGCCCCAGCCTCGCTTTTTGTTTATCGGTCTCTCCTTTTCTCTCTTTCCCTGGGTTTGGAGCCATTCGGCCCCATTCAGCTAAACTGTTTTAAGACCTTAGATTCCATCCAGGAGTCAAGTTTGGTTCTTGGCGAGCGGATTGCGAGGCCAACATTGTATGGAGAAATCCCGCTTCGCTGGAGACATTTCTCTATCAAAAAATGTACAAATTTAGCCTGCTGCCAGAATTTGAGTTTTAAATATGCTCGCTCGTTACCGCTCGCCAGGAAAAAGTCGACACCTGGATGGGGCTAAACGTCTTAAAACAGTTGGCTGAATGGGGTCGAACGGATACAACCCAGAGAGAGAGAGAGAGAGAGAGAGAGAGAGAGAGAGAGAGAGAGAGAGAGAGAGAGAGAGAGAGAGAAATAGAGGTGAGCCCCTTAATCGAAAACATGCAAGACACGATTTGGCAGACTTTCCGTTGATCTGCTGTTGCTTGCTTTCCATTGTATTCCCTCACTTATCCTTCAATGCTGACGGGCAATACAGCCGGTATCACACGAGCGATTTTTCACTAAACATTTATACTCAACACTGGTCTGGCAGCTTATGGGGTCAACATATAAATGATTTCGGTTGCGTATATTCATCTACCATCAGTCTAGTTTCCGATACCAGTGCAAAATATTCTAAAAATGTTGCCAGAAAAATGTTGACCATCGAAAGTTGACTATAAAAACTCTCGTGTGATACCGGCTTAATAGTCATAACATCTTAACACAATTCAAGTTATATCACACATCAGCCACATAGCATAAGTAGGCCTATCTCTACCTTAAGGGGACCACCCACCTCGTTTGTTCTCTCTCTCGCCCTCTTTCTCTGGCTTGTACCCATTCGGCTCCATTCAGCCTACTGTTTTAAGACGTTTACCCCCATCCAGGTGTCAATTTTTTCCTGGCGAGCGGTAGCGAGCCAACATATTGTTTTTAAATGTTTTTGACAGCAGGCTAAATGTGTACATTTTTCTATAGAAAAATGTCTCCGGCGAAGCCGGATTTCTCCATATAATGCTGGCTCGCTATCGCTCGCCAGAAAAAAATCCACACCTGGATGGGGATAAAAGTCTTAAAACAGTAGGCTGAATGGGGCCGAATGGATACAAACCAGAGAAAGAGAGAAAAGGAGAGACAAATAGCAGGTCTAGTTCCCGATCCCTATGTGAAAGAGCCTCAAAATATTGCAATACAAAACAAAACAAAAACAAAAAAAATGCTCATCAAAGATTACCGGAAAAATCGCTCGTGTGACACCGGCTTTGGGTTCTTATTATATCATATGTTTATTTTTTTTTTTTTTAAATTTTGTATCCTGTTCACTTATCCAACCCTTATATCATCCCCCACCCCCCTCCCACCCCCCCCCCCCCCCCCCCCCCCACCCCTCTTCCTGTACCAGGTATCCAGCACTTCCCGGAATATATTAATCGTTCCCAGCCCACACGCGCACACACACACACCCACACACACACACACACATACTGTACATACACCAACACACACACATACACACCACATAAAGAAAACAAAACAAAAACACACCCACACACACACACGCACACACACACACACACACACCCACACACACACACGCACACACACACACACACACACCCACACACACACACGCACACACACACACACACACACACAGGAGAGAGAGCTGGTGGAGCACTGAAATAGCGGGGTAAGGGGAGGAGAAGTGACATTTGCACGACATTAATACCAAACTTGCATGGTTAAAGTTCATGAGTCTGCAATATTGGATAAAAATAGTTTTTTCTCCTTTTCTCTCTTTCCCTGGCTTGTATCCATTCGGCCCCATTTAGGCAACTGTTTTTAGACGTTTATCCCCATCCAGGTGTCGATTTCTTCCTGGCGAGCGAAAGCGAGCCAGCATTGTATGAGAAATCCGGCTTTGCCGGAGATTTTTTTTTATCGAAAAGTAGGCTGAATGGGGTCCAATGGATACAAGCCAAAGAGAGAGGGAGAGAAAGAGAAAAAAAAGCGAGGTGGGTTCCAGTAAGGGGGGTGACAGGCAGACAGACAGACAGACATATACAGTATGGCTGTGTTGGTGGTGTAATGGTTTAGATGCTTATGTTCTGGGTGTGGTGTCCCGAGCTCGAATCCCGGGAGGACCATAATATGCTTTCATAAGTTTATTCAAGTGCATTGGGGGTTTGTAATGGATGATTAATGTTACGAACGGAGCGTTCCCTTAACCCCTTCTCTACCGGTGATGTACTTTTCCTTCTATCCTGGCAACTATTAGACGATTTTGTACAGCTTATGAAGGACGTCTACTCATTCAGTCTACTCATTTAAGGGGAGGTTTTTAGTTCATTCCCTAGACCTCCATCAAGCTTAAAATGACACCCCCTTGAGCCCCTTTCAAGATAAATTTGTACATTTTTCGGTAGAAAAATGTCCCGGCTGAAGGCCGGTTCCTCTTAAATTACAGGCTCGCTATCGCTCGCCAGGATAAAATCGACACCTAAATGGCACGAAAGGTCTTAAAATTGACAGAAATGGGTCGAAAGTTCTTAAAATCGTCAAAATAATAGGGCGAACGTCTTAAAATTAGAAAAAAGCAATGGGGCTAAACATGAGGGAGAAAGGAGTCCAGAAAAAAAAATCCCTCAAGTGGATATCTCCCCTTAAAGGCTAAAAAAGTATCTCAATCAATTCTTTTACCTACCACATATCCTTCCTAAGCCTCATAAAATCATCTAAAATGAGCTGACATTAAAAGAAAAATGTCGCCGGTACAGATGGGGTTAATTTTGAGTGACACAAGTAGGGAATTCACAAATGAACTGTGGTACCGGATGGGAAGTGTCATACAATAATTATTATGATATTTTGTTTGAGGGGGGGGGGGTGCGACCTTCTTTTGTTTGAGGGGGGGGGGTGCGACTTCTTTGTTTGAGGGGGGGGTGCGACCTTCTTTTGTTTGAGGGGGGGGGGGTGCGTCCTTCTTTTGTGTGAGGGGGGGGGTGCGACCTTCTTTGTTTGAGGGGGGGGGGGGTGCGACCTTCTTTTGTTTGAGGGGGGGGTGCGACCTTCTTTTGTTTGAGGGGGGAGTGCGACCTTCTTTTGTTTGAGGGGGGTGCGACCTTCTTTTGTTTGAGGGGGGGGTGCGACCTTCTTTTGTTTGAGGGGGGGGTGCGACCTTCTTTTGTTTGAGGGGGGGGGGTGCGACCTTCTTTTGTTTGAGGGGGGGTGCGACCTTCTTTTGTTTGAGGGGGGGGGTGCGACCTTCTTTTGTTTGAGGGGGGTGCGACCTTCTTTTGTTTGAGGGGGGGGTGCGACCTTCTTTGTTTGAGGGGGGGGTGCTACCTTCTTTTGTTTGAGGGGGGGGTGCGACCTTCTTTTGTTTGAGGGGGGGGGTGCGACCTTCTTTTGTTTGAGGGGGAGGGGTGCGACCTTCTTTTGTTTGAGGGGGGGGTGCGACCTTTGTTTGAGGGGGGGGGGTGCGACCTTCTTTTGTTTGAGGGGGGGGGTGCGACCTTCTTTTGTTTGAGGGGGAGGGGTGCGACCTTCTTTTGTTCTCCTTCTCTGGCTTGTATCCATTCAGCCTCGTTCAGCCTACTGTTTAAGGGGAGGTATTTAGTTTGTTCCCTAGACCTCCATCAAGCTTAAAATTACACCCCCTTGAGTCCCTTTCAAGAAAAATTTGTACATTTTTCGGTAGAAAAATTTCCCGGCCGAAGGCCGGTTCCTATTAAAGTACAGGCTCGCTATCGCTCGCCAGGATAAAATCGACACCTGAATGGCACAAAAGGTCTTAATATGGGGTGAAAGTTCTTAAAATCGCTAAACTAATGGGGCAAACGTTTTATAATATCAAAAGCAATGGGGCTAAACATGAGGGAGAAAGGGGTCAAGAAAAAAATGCCTCAAGTGGAAATCTCCCCTCAAGACGTGTATCCCCATCCAGGTGTCGATTTTCTCCTGGCGAGCAATAGTGAGCCAGCATGGTATGGAGAAATCCGCCTTTGCCAGAAACATTTTTCTATCGAAAAATGTACAAATTTAGCGTACTGTCAACAACATTATACAGGAGTGCATGATAGAACAGGTATTCTGCATAACATGATAGAACAAGGTATTCTAAGCATAACATGATAGAACAAGGTATTCTAAGACATAACATGATAGAACAAGGTATTCTAAGCATAACATGATAGAACAAGGTATTCTAAGCATAACATGATAGAACAAGGTATTCTAAGCATAACATGATAGAACAAGGTATTCTAAGCATAACATGATAGAACAAGGTATTCTAAGCATAACATGATAGAACAAGGTATTCTAAGCATAACATGATAGAACAAGGTATTCTAAGCATAACATGATAGAACAAGGTATTCTAAGCATAACATGATAGAACAAGGTATTCTAAGCATAACATGATAGAACAAGGTATTCTAAGCATAACATGATAGAACAAGGTATTCTAAGCATAACATGATAGAACAAGGTATTCTAAGCATAACATGATTAGAACAAGTATTCTAAGCATAAGGGTGGCCTAGTTATTCTAGTGGCCTATGATAATCAATATTCTAAGCATAACATGATGAACAAAATTCTAAGTTAACATGATAGAACAAGGTATTAGCATATGGAACAATTCTAAGCATTCCATGATAGAACAGGTATGCTAAGCATAACATGATAGGACAAGGTATTCTAAGCATAACATGATTAAATACGTTTCTAAGAAGAAATGATAGAATAAGGTTTTAGGCTAGAATACCTTTTTTATCATTTTAGGCTTAGAATACCTTGTTTATCAAATGTTTTTTCTTAGTTAATCATGTTTAGGCTTAGGCTTAGAATACCTTGTTTTATCATTTAGGCTTTGACCTGTTTATCTAGAATACCCTGTTTTATCATTTTAGGTTTAGAATACCCTGTTTTATCATTTTAGGTTTAGAATACCCTGTTTTATCATTTTAGGTTTAGAATACCCTGTTTTATCATTTTAGGTTTAGAATACCTTTTTATCATTGAGGCTTAGATGGTTTTTATCATTTTAGGCTTAGAATGCCTTGTTTTATCATTTTAGGCTTGGAATGCCTTGCTTTATCATTTTAGGCTTGGAATGCCTTGCTTTATCATTTTAGGCTTGGAATGCCTTGTTTTATCATTTTAGGCTTAGAATACCTTGTTTTATCATTTCCCAAAGTAATGCCCTTTCCTCCTGGGACACCCTGTATATAATATGCTGTCTCTCTACCGCTCGCCAAGGAATAATCGACACCTGGATGGGGATAAACGTCTTAAAACAGTAGGCTGAATGGGGCCGAATGGATACAAGCCAGAGAAAGAGAGAGGGAGAGAGAGAGAGAAAAAAACAAATCGAGGTGGCGGCGCCCTTAATTCTTATTAAGGATTTTGATTGATTCAGCCATTATTCGAGCTATGTATATTTTGATTGATTCAGCCATTATTCGAGCTATGTATATTTTGATTGATTCAGCCATTATTCGAGCTATGTATATTTTGATTGATTCAGCCTTATTCGAGCTATGTATATTTGATTGATTCAGCCATTATCGAGCTATGTATATTTGATTGATTCAGCCATTATTCGAGCTATGTATATTTTGATTGATTCAGCCATTATTCGAGCTATGTATATTTGATTGATTCAGCCATTATTCGAGCTATGTATATTTTGATTGATTCAGCCATTATTCGAGCTATGTATATTTTGATTGATTCAGCCATTATTCGAGCTATGTATATTTTGATTGATTCAGCCATTATTCGAGCTATGTATATTTTGATTGATTCAGCCATTATTCGAGCTATGTATATTAGTTTGTCTCCTAGGCTAAGCAAACCACATTCCCGGTTCCCTTCAAACTAATGCCGGTATCACACGAGCGCTTTTTCACTCAACTTTTATCCTCAACATTGGTCTGGCCGCTTATGAGGTCAACATTTTATATTTTTTCGGTTACCTGAATGCATGTACCATCAGTCTAGTTTCCGATACCAGTGCAAAATATTCCAGAAATGTTGATCATCGAATGTTGACTATAAAAAAAATCGTGTGATACCGGCTTAAATAATGCCCACCCAATCAAGCTTAATCATTCAAGCTAAATAATTCAAGCTAACAAATAATGCCCACCCACTCAAGCTAAATAATTCAAGCTAATAAATTTAAGAAGATAAATGTGTACGTTTTTAATGAGCTTGTTGAGGGGAATCTGTGGAGGGCAAACTATTAGCAATTGATTGAAAACTGAGAACACAAACACCCACGCGCACACCCACCCAGAAACACACACACACACACACATGCATACATATCACACACCAACTACACACACACACATACCAACCATACACATCACACACCAACCACAACCACACACATCACACACCAACCATACCCACACCACATACACACACACCAACCACACACATCACACACCAACCATACCCACACCACATACACGCACACCAACCACCCACACCACATACACACATACACATACACATCGCCCCCCCTCCCCCTCCCGCACACACACACACACACACACACACACACACACACCACCTCCCCTTCCGTTTCTATGTTTATCGTATCAGTCCCGGAGCGTTCAAGGATAATGTTAGAGAGGGGGAGGGAGGGAGGGGGGGGGGGGGATGTGTGCAGAGGCGTATTCTTAAAGGGGGAGGCAGTCGCTTTTTCTACCCCCCCCCCCCCCTCTCCCTCATGTTTAGCCCGTTAGTTTTGATATTTTAAGATGTTTGTTCCGTTAGTTTGGTGATTTTGAGACCTTTCGCCTCATGTCTTTGTCAATATTAACATCTTTCGTGCTATTTAGGTGTCGATTTTTTTTCCTGGCGAGCGATAGCGAGCCTGTAATTTTAGAAGGAACCGGCCCTTGGCTGGGACATTTTTCTGTCGAAAAATGTATAAATGTATCTTGAAAGGGGATCTAGGGGGTGTTTTCTTTAAGGGGGGTGACCTGTTTTTGTTCTGTCCTTTTCTATCTTTCTCTGGCTTGTATCCATTTGGCCCCATGCAGCCTACTGTTTTAAGACGTTTATCCCCATCCAGGTGTCAATTTCTTACTGGTGAGCGGTAGCGAGCCAGCATATTTTTTTATTTTTGTTAGACAGCAGGCTAAATGTGTACATTTTTCGACAATTATATTAACACCTACATATATGGACCCCCAAAAACAGCCCCTAGCCCTATAAACTACACTGGGAACATGACACACATAGTTAATATTCCAATCATGTATGTGTACTCTCTATAATGGGCGCGTATTTCTAACCAAAAGGGTTCACAAAACTAGTGTTGTTCGGTTTATCTATAAATAATAAAGTCATCAAACTAAATAATCAAGTTTATTCATTTCACTCCCAACACCTCCCAATGAAATTAAGGGGAGGTTTTTAGTTGATTCCCTAGACTCCCATCAAGCTTAAAATTACTCCCCCTTGACCCCCTTTCAAGATAAATTTGTACATTTTTCGGTAGAAAAATATCCCGGCCGAAGGCCGGTTCCCCTTAAATTACAGGCTCGCTATCGCTCGCCAGGAAAAAATCGACACCTAAATGGTACGAAAGGTCTTAAAATTGACAGAAATAGGTCGAAAGTTTTTAAAATCGTCAAAATAATGGGGCGAACGCCTTAAAATTAGAAAAGCAATGGGGCTAAACATGAGGGAGAAAGGAGTCAAGAAAAAACTCCCGCAAGTGGATATCTCCCCTTAATGAAAGCATGTGGTGATCCTACCGGGGATGCGAACATGAGATATCACCTATAAATAGATCTTAAAACCACTCTAACCATGACACCACCACCACCACCACCATCGAAAGACAGTTATTATGTTCCTTCCAACAACCAACCATACTCCGAAAATCGATTAATGACATTTACAAACACATGTGGCAGTCCGTGGATTCGAACCCAGGATGCTCACACCGAAAATCAAATGCATCGCACCACGAAGGATAAGTAGTACTGTATGACTACGATATCCATATCCCTTGATCGAGTGCTGGACATCAATATAATCGTGTACTTAAGGGGAGATCTCCACTTGAGGGATTTCTTTCTTGACCCCTTTCTCCCTCATGTTTAGCCCCATTGCTTTTGACATTATAAAACGTTTGCCCCATTAGTTTAGCGATTTTAAGAACTTTCACCTCATATTAAGACCCTTCGTACCATTCAGGTGTCAATTGTATCCTGGCGAGCGATAGCGAGCCTGTAATTTAAGAGGAACCGGCCTTCGGCCGGGACATTTTTCTACCGAAAAATGTACAAATATATCTTGAAAGGGACTCAAGGGGGTGTAATTTTAAGCTTGATGGAGGTCTAGGGAACAAACTAAATACCTCCCCTTAACCCAGAATACATAAACGGAGCCATTTTTTACGTGTACCATATTTGTTACCATTAAGGGGAGACGGATTTTTTGTCTTCTATTAATTCATTTATTCCTTCATTTCTAGACCTCCATCAAGCTTAGAAAAACACCCCTAGACCCCCCCCCCCCCCAAGATAAATTTGTACATTTTTCGGTAGAAAAATGTCCCGGCCAAAGGCCGATTCCTCTTAAAATGTCAGGCTCGCTATCGCTCGCCAGGAAATAATCGACACCTAAATGGCACGAAAGGTGTTAAAATTGACACCGAAATGGTGCGAAAGGTGTTAAAATCGCCAAACTAATGGAACCATGGACGTTTTAAAATCTCAAAACTAGTGGGGCTAAACATTAGGGAGAAGGGGGTCCAGAAAAACGGTCTGCCTCCCCTTAAGTTTTCATTTTGTAGCCTACACATCAACGATTGGCATATTAATGATGTGTATCCTATTGACTTTAAGGGGAAATGGGCCGTTTTTCTGGTCCCCCTTCTTCCTCGTGTTTAACCCCATTAGTTTTCAGATTTTAAGACGTTCGGCCTATTAGTTTGGCGATTTTAAGACCTTTCGCCCCATTTTTTGTTGTCAATATTATGACTTTTCGTGTCACTTAGGTGACGATTTTTGCCTAGCAAGCGACAGGGAGCCTGAATTTTAAGAGGAACTATCGAAAAATGTACAAATGTATCTTGAAGGAGGGTCTTTGGGGGGAGTAATTTTAAGTTTAATGGAAGTCTAGGGAGGAAACTAGAAAAAAAAAATGCATAAATCAGTAAATACGCCAATCCCGCCTTAAGAATACACCTCCACACCTCCACACCTCCCCCCCCCCCCTCTCTCTCTCTTTCTCTCACTGATATTATCCTTGAACGCTTGTTACCACCAATATAGAGACGGAAGGGGAGGTGGTGTGTGTGTGTGTGTGTGTGTGTGTGTGTGTGGGTGTGGTGTGTGTGTGTTTGTTGTGAGTATGTGTATGATTGTGTGTGTGTGTGTGTGGTGTGTGGTGTGTGTGTGTGTGTGGGTGTGGGTGTATGTTGTGGTGGTGTGTGTGTGTGGTCTGTTTGTGTGGGTGGGTGTGGTGTGTGTGGGTGGGTGTATGTGGTGTGGGTGGGTGTATGTGGTGTGCGTGGGTGCATGTGGTGTGTGGGTGGGTGTGCTTTGTGTATGTGTGTGTGTGTGTGGGTTGGTGGATGTGGGCGTATGTGGTTTGTGTGTGTGAGTGTGTTTGAATATTATTGATTTTTTTCCCGTTTTCGATCAACAGCTTTTAGTTTGTCATCTCTTCCTCAAGCTACAAAAAAAAAAAAAAAAAAAAAAAACACGCCATCACAGACCCCACAAGCTCGGAAAATACATAAATAAATATATGAATAAATAGATGAAAAACAAAAACAAACCATTTAACAAATACAACTACATTTTTCTCTCGAAAAATGTACAAATATATCTAAAAGGGGAATCTGGGGGATGTTTTTTTTTTTTTTAAAGAATGATGGAGGTCTAGGGAGGAAACTAAGAAAATCATAAATAAATGAAAGACATCGACAAAAATAATAAACCTTTTCCCCGAAAGCAAATAAGGCTAAAACTCTCTCTCTCTCTCTTTGCTATCCTGTCCTTCCACTGTCCCTTACTCTTGGGTTAGCTATCTTTACTAGAATTAAGCCCTGACCACCTCGCTGGGATCGTAAGGTCTGTGTGGTCTATGTACAATCTCTCTCTCCCCCCATCTCTCTCTCTCTCTCTCTCTCTCCCCCTATCTCTCTCTCTCTCTCACACAAACAGTATCCTCGAACACTCCCCATATGACCAAGATAGAAACAAGAAGGGAGACCGATTTAGGACTTACCCTTGTTCACCCTTACTCAGTAAAAAAAAAAAAAAAAAAAAAAAAAAAAAATATATATATATATATATATATATATATATATATATATATCCCCCTGCCATCTGTTCGTGCTTCCTACGCTCTCTCCCCTTGAGGAGGATTATGCCGCGTTTTGACAGTCAAGGGGAGTCACCGGCATTTGATATTTTTCTCTCATTTTCTCTTTCCTTGGCTTGTATCCATTTGGCCCCATTCAGTCAACTGTTTTAAGACGTTTATCCCCATCCAGGTCGATTTCTTCCTGGCGAGCGATAGCGAGCCAGCATTGTATGGAGAAATCCGGCTTCGCCGGAGACAGTTTTCTATCGAAAAATGTAAAAATTTAGCTTGCTGTCAAAACAAAAATATATATATATATGCTGGCTCGCTACCGCTCGCCAGGAAAATATTGACACCTGGATGGGGGTAAACGTCTTAAAACAGTAGGCTGAATGGGGCTGAATGGATACAAGCCAAAGAGAGAGGGAGAGAAAAAGAAAAAAAAGCGAGGTGGGCTCCCTTAAGGCTGACTAGCATTAGACGATTTTATACAGCTTAGGAAGGATCTGACTTCCACATACCCTTCCTAATCTGAATAAAATTGTCTAGTAATAGCCAGCAAATAGAACAGAAATGCGTCATCGTATCTGGAATGGGTTAATACGCTTTACTTAATATCATTTTAGCGATCATTATATATATATATATATATATATATATATATATATATATATATATATATATATATATATATATATATATATATATATATATATAATTTATTAGCTTATCTCCACCAACCAACTTTACTCCCAAACTCGATTAATGAAATTAACAAACACATGTGGCAGTCCGGGGATTCGAACCAAGGATGCTCACAGCGAAAATCAACACACTTATGCATTGCACCACGAAGACAGTGTATAAAGTTTATAAATAATGCCTGGTACTGCGAAGGCACTTACTGATTCCGACTCCTTGGATCATAAAGAGTTAAAGCGTGAGCCAATCTGGAAGTTAATTGTGTCGTGCAGGAAGTCATCCAAGGTGTACTGTATACCTGTATATATATATATATATATATATATATATATATATATATATATATATATATATAGCCAGGTGGGTTCCAGGAATAGAGAGAGAGAGAGCCAAATATAGCCGTCAAATATACAGTAATGGTGGCTTGGCGTGAGTTTACCTGTAATTTACGATAATGAGATGTATTAAGGGGGCTGACCTGCTGTTTGTTATTTCTGTCATTTTCTCTCTTTCTCTGGCTTGTATCCATTCTGCCCCTTTCAGCCAACTATTTTAAGACGTTTATCCCCATCTAGGTGTCGATTTCTTCCTGGCGAGCGATAGCGAGCCAGCATTATATGAAGAAATCCGGCTTCGCCGGAGACATTTTTCTATCGAAAAATGTACAAATTTAGCCTGCTGTCAAACAAAAATAAAAAATATGCTGGCTCGCTACCGCTCACCAGTAAAAAATTTACACCTGGATGGGGATAAACGTCTTAAAACAGTAGGCTGAATGGGGCCAAATGGATACAAGCCAGAGAAAGATAGAAAAGGACAGAACCAAAACAAGTCACCCCCCTTAAGGCACCTGGGAATATCGAGAGACCGTTACTAACTTAAGGGGAGATGGGGCGTTTGTCTAATCCCCCTTCTTCCTCATGTTTAGCCCCATTTGTTTTAAGGTTAGAAGTCAAAGGATGAGGGAAAGACAACATGAGAGGGAGAGTGCCATGGCTAAAGGCTGTGAAAATGTGTTCAATCTTGAGTTTGAGAGTACGAACATTCATTTTTGTAATAGCGGTAGAAGAGTGTAAGCGATTCAACATTGCAGTGTGTGTAGAGAGAGATTGAAGGGAATTAGTGAGAGGATTCAACATTGCAGTGTGTAGAGAGATTGAAGGGAATTAGTGAGAGGATTCAACATTGCAGTGTGTGTAGAGAGAGATTGAAGGGAATTAGTGAGAGGATTCAACATTGCAGTGTGTAGAGAGAGATTGAAGGGAATTAGTGAGAGGATTCAACATTGCAGTGTGTGTAGAGAGAGATTGAAGGGAATTAGTGAGAGGATTCAACATTGCAGTGTGTGTAGAGAGAGATTGAAGGGAATTAGTGAGAGGATTCAACATTGCAGTGTGTGTAGAGAGAGATTGAAGGGAATTAGTGAGAGGATTCAACATTGCAGTGTGTGTAGAGAGAGATTGAAGGGAATTAGTGAGAGGATTCAACATTGCAGTGTGTGTAGAGAGAGATTGAAGGGAATTAGTGAGAGGAGGCGAGTTGATGAGACGAAATTCTTTTGATTGTACCCTTTCGAGAAGTTCGGTATGGGTTTAAGGGGAGATTTCCACTTGAGGGATTTTTTTCTTGACCCCTTTCTCCCTCATGGTTAGCCCCATTGCTTTTGATATTATAAGACGTTCACCCCATTAGTTTGGCGATTTTAAGAACTTTCGCCTCATTTTTGTCAATTTTAAGACTTTTCGTGTCATTTAGGTGTCGATTTTTTCCTGGCGAGCGATAGCGAGCCTGTAATTTAAGAGGAACCGGCCGTCAGCCGGGACATTTTTCTACCGAAAAATGTACAAATTTATCTTGAATTTAAGCTTGATGGAAGTCTAGCGAACTAACTAAATATCTCCCCTTAACCCTCGGACTGCCACACAACTATTCTCGCACTGAAGGCATAAAACAAAAAAAGGGGAAGAAAGGGATAACGCGAGCCAATCTGGAGTTAAGTTTAGAACCGCACGAACCCCCCCCCCCCCCCTCCAAGGTATATATAGCTAGCCACACATTAAGGGGTTCCGGGGGTAGAGAGAGGGGATATAGAGAGGGGGGGTTTATAAATATAGAGAGGGGGTTTATAAATATAGAGAGGGGGTTTATAGAGAGAGGGGGTTTATAAATATATAGAGGGGTTTTATAAATATAGAGGGGTTTATACTTTATAAATATAGAGAGGGGTTAGATATAGAGAGGGGGTTTATAAATATAGAGAGGGGGTTATAAATATAAAGGGGTTTATATAATAGAGGGGGCGGGTTGATAAATATAGAGAGGGGGTTTATAAATATAGAGAGGGGGGGTTTATAAATATAGAGAGGGGGTTTATAAATATAGAGAGGGGGTTTATAAATATAGAGAGGGGGTTTATAAATATAGAGAGAGGGTTTATAAATATAGAGAGGGGGTTTATAAATATAGAGAGGGGGTTTATAAATATAGAGGGGGTTTATAAATATAGAGGGGGTTTATAAATATAGAGAGAGGGTTTATAAATATAGAGAGGGGGTTTATAAATATAGAGAGGGGGTTTATAAATATAGAGAGGGGTTTATAAATATAGAGACGGTTTATAAATATAGAGAGGGGGTTTATAAATATAGAGAGGGGGTTTATAAATATAGAGAGGGGGTTTATAAATATAGAGAGGGGGGTTTATAAATATAGAGGGGGGTTTATAAATATAGAGAGGGGGTTTATAAATATAGAGAGGGGGTTTATAAATATAGAGAGGGGGTTTATAAATATAGAGAGAGGGGTTTATAAATATAGAGAGAGGGTTTATAAATATAGAGAGGGGGTTTAAAAAATATAGAGAGGGGCTTTATAAATATAGAGAGGGGTTTATAAATATAGAGACGGTTTATAAATATAGAGAGGGGGTTTATACATATAGAGAGGGGTTTATAAATATAGAGAGGGGGTTTATAAATATAGAGAGGGGGTTTATAAATATAGAGAGGGGGTTTATAAATATAGAGAGGGGGTTTATAAATATAGAGAGAGAGGGGGTTTATAAATATAGAGAGGGGGTTTATAAATATATAGAGAGGGGGTTTATAAATATAGAGAGAGGGTTTATAAATATAGAGGGGGGTTTATAAATATAGAGAGGGGGTTTATAAATAGAGAGAGGGGGTTTTATAATATAGAGGAGGGGGGAGGGGTTTATAAATATAGAGAGGGGGTTTATAAATATAGAGAGGGGGTTTATAAATATAGAGAGGGGTTTATAAATATAGAGAGAGGGTTGATAAATATAGAGAGGGGGTTTATAACTATAGAGAGAGGGTTTATAAATATAGAGAGGGGGTTTATAAATATAGACAGGGGGTGTATAAATATAGAGGGGGTTTATAATATAGAGAGAGGGGGTTTATAAAATATAGAGAGGGGGGTTTATAAATATAGAGAGGGGTTTTTATAATATAGAGAGGGGGTTTATAATATAGAGAGGGGGTTTATAAATAGAGAGGGGGGTTTATAAATATAGAGAGGGGTTTATAAATATAGAGAGGGGTTTATAAATATAGAGAGGGGGTTTTAAAATATAGAGAGGGGGGTTTATAAATATAGGAGAGTGGGTTTATAAATATAGAGAGGGGGTTTATAAATATAGAGAGGGGGTTTATAAATATAGAGAGGGGGTTTATAAATATAGAGAGGGGGGTTTATAAATATAGAGAGGGGGTTTATAAATATAGAGAGGGGGTTTATAAATATAGAGAGGGGTTTATAAATATAGAGAGGGGGTTTATAAAAATAGAGGGGGGTTTTATAAATATAGAGAGGGGTTTTATAAATATAGAGAGAGGGTTTATAAATATAGAGAGGGGGTTTATAAATATAGAGAGAGGGTTTATAAATATAGAGAGGGGGTTTATAAATATAGAGAGGGGTTTATAAATATAGAGAGGGGGTTTATAAATATAGAGAGGGGTTTATAAATATAGAGAGGGGATTTATAAATATAGAGAGGGGTTTATAATATAGAGAGGGGTTTATAAATATAGAGAGGGGGTTTAAATATGAGAGGGGTTTATAGAGAGGGGGTTTATAAATATAGAGAGAGGGGTTTATAAATATAGAGAGGGGGTTTATAAATATAGAGAGGGGGTTTATAAATATAGAGAGGGGGTTTATAAATATAGAGAGGGGGTTTATAAATATAGAGAGGGGGTTTATAAATATAGAGAGGGGGTTTATAAATATAGAGAGAGGGTTTTATAAATATAGAGAGGGGGTTTATAAATATAGAGAGGGGGTTTATAAATATAGAGAGGGGGTTTATAAATATAGAGAGGGGTATATAGATATAGAGAGGGGGTTTATAAATATAGAGAGGGGGTTTACATATATATAAATATAGAGAGGGGGTTTTATAAATATAGAGAGGGGGTTTATAAATATAGAGAGGGGGTTTATAAATATAGAGAGGGGGTTTTATAATATAGAGAGGGGGTTTATAAATATAGAGAGGGGGTTTAATATAGAGAGGGGTGGTTTAAAAATATAGAGAGGGGGTTTATAAATATAGAGAGGGTTTATAAATATAGAGAGGGGGTTTATAAATATAGAGAGGGGTTTATAAATATAGAGAGAGGGTTTTATAAATATAAGAGGGGGGTTTATAATATAGAGAGGGGGTTTTATAAATATAGAGAGAGGGTTTATAAATATAGAGGAGGGGGGTTTATAAATATAGAGAGGGGTTTATAAATATAGAGGGTTTATATATAGAGAGAGAGGGGGTTTATAAATATAGAGAGGGGGTTTATAAATATAGAGAGGGGGTTTACATATATAGAGAGGGGGTTTATAAATATAGAGAGGGGGGTTTTATAAATATAGAGAGGGGGTTTATAGATATAGAGAGGGGGGTTTATAAATATAGAGAGGGGGGGTTTATAAATAGAGAGGGGGTTTTATAAATATAGAGAGGGGGGGTTTATAAATTAGAGAGGGTGGGTTTTATAAATATAGAGAGGGGGTTTATAAATGATAGGAGGAGGGGGTTTATAAATATAGAGAGGGGGTTTATAAATATAGAGAGGGGGTTTTAAAATATTAGAGGGGGAGAGGTTTATAATATAGAGAGAGGGGGGTTATAAATATAGAGAGGGGGTTTATAAATATAGAGAGGGGGTTATAAATATAGAGGAGGGGGTTTTTAAATATAGAGGGGGGTTAGAGAATATATATAGAGGGGGGTTTTAAAATATAGAGAGAGGTTTATAAATATAGAGGGGGTTTATAATTAGAGAGGGGGGTTTAAACTATAGAGGGGGGTTTATAAATATAGAGAGGGGTTTTACATATATAGAGAGGGGGTTTATAAATATAGAGAGGGGGGGTTTTAAAATAGAGAGGGGGTTTATAATATAGAGAGGGGGGTTTTATAAATATAGAGAGGGGGTTATAAATATAGAGAGGGAGGGGTTTATAAATATAGAGAGGGGGTTTATAAATATAGAGAGGGGGGTTTATAAATATAGAGGGGGTTTATAAATATAGGAGGGGGTTTATAATATAGAAAGGGAGTTTATAAATATAGTGAGGGGGTTTATAAATATAGAGAGAGAGGGTTTATAAATATAGAGAGAAGGTTTATAATATAGAGAGGGGGTTTATAAATATAGAGAGAGGGGGTTTATATAGAGGGGGAGAGGTTTTATATTATGAGAGGGGTTTAAATATTAGAGAGAGAGGTTTATAAATATAGAGGGAGAGGGGTTTATAATATAGAGAGAGGGTTTATAAATATAGAGAGGGGTTTAAATATAAGAGGGTTGGGGTTTTTATAAATATAGAGAGGGGGTTATTAAAATATAGGAGAGGGGTTTAAATAGAGAGAGGGTTTATATTAGAGATATTATAGGGGGACGAGGGGTTTTTTGTTGTATCTTTCTCTCCTTTTCTCTCTTTCTCTGACTGGTATCCATTTGGCCCCATTCAGACAACTGTTTCAAGACGTTTATCTCCATCCAGGTGTCGATTTCTTCCTGGCGAGCGATAGCGAGCCAGCATTGTATGGAGAAAGCCGGTTTCGCCGGAGACATTTTTCTATCGAAAAATGTACAAATTTAGCTTGCTGTCAAAAACATTTAAATAAATATTCTGACATTTTTCTACCGAAAAAATGTACCAATATATCTAGACAGGGGATCCTGGTTTTTTTTTTGTTTTTTTTTAAGTGTGATGAAGGTCTAGGGAGGAAACTAAAAACAAAAATATTAATAAAACGCTACATTAAACGCTACATAAACGATACATAAATGAGCAAATAAATACGCCCATCCCCCCTTAAGGCAGCCTAAGTGGGAAAATACAATAAGGCAGTCTAAGCTAGGGGCGTATGGTAATAATGGTGGCAGAAATAAAACACAATAAGGCAGTCTAAGCTAGGGGCGTATGCTAATAAGGGTGGCAGAAATAAAACACAATAAGGCAGTCTAAGCTAGGGGCGTATGCTAATAAGGGTGGCAGAAATAAAACACAATAAGGCAGTCTAAGCTAGGGCGTATGCTAATAAGGCTGGCGGAAATAAAACACAATAAGGCAGTCTAAGCTAGGGGCGTATCATGCGTATGCTAATAAGGCTGGCAGAAATAAAATACAATAAGGCAGTCTAAGCAAGGGCGTATGCTAATAAGGGTGGCGGGAAATAAAACACAATAAGGCAGTAAGCTAGGGGCGTATGCTAATAAGGGTGGCAGAAATAAACCTAATCATGACGGTAAGTTTAGGGGTCGAGCAGAAAGCCATCTATAGGTTATATATATAGAGAGAGACAGGAGAGGCCAGCTGATCGGGGGTATATTATATCCAGGTTATATATGGGGGTATATATGGGGGGTATGTATGGGGGGTATGTATCCAGGTTATATATGGGGGGTATGTATCCAGGTTATATATGGGGGCATAGTACTGAAGGAGGGAAGGTTGGCTGGTTGGTTGAAGTACTAAAGGAGGGTGTTAAGGGGGGTCATCTGCTTATTTGCTCTCCTTTTCTCTCTTTCTCTGGCTTGTATCCATTCGGCCCCATTCAGCCTACTGATTTAAGACGTTTATCCCCATCCAGGTGTCGATATCTTCCTGGCGAGCGATAGCGAGCCAGCATTGTATGGAGTAATCCGGCTTCGCCGGAGACATTTTTCTATCGAAAAATGTACAAATTTAGCCTGCTGTCAAAAAATATATACATAAAAATGCTGGCTCGCTACCGGTCGCCAGGAAAAAAACGACACCTGGATGGGGATAAACGTCATAAAACAGTAGGCTGAATGGGGCCGAATGGAAACAGTGGACAGGTCGGGAGAGGGATATTCTGAACCGGATTGGAACCCACTCACTCCAGGTATGCTTGGGAGAGAGTTGGGCACCGTAACCCACTCCTCGGCCATGAACGGATAATATAAGGGAAGCAACAACCTTATATAGGTCATATATAGGAAGAACCAGGTTATATATAGTCTCGTGGAGGAACCTTTCATTATTGCTGACCCCCCCCCCCCTCCCCCCTCCCCTCCCTCCTGTATTATTATAGCTGCACCTCTACCCGGAACACTCTGGTTATATATTAATATATATTATATATATATATATATATATATATATATATATATATATATATATATATATATATATATATATAATATATATATATATATATATATATATATTTTTTTTTTTTTTTTTTTTTTTTTTTATTAATTTCACCAGAACTCCAAATGCCTCCAATGAAATTAACGAAAGCATATACAGTATGTGATCCACCTGGATATATATACAGTATATATATATATATATTAATATATATATATATATAATATATATATATATATATGTATATATGGTGTATATATATATTATATATATATATATATATATATGTTTCTAGTCTCTCAGAGGGGATCAAACCATTGACCATCAGGATGATAGCCGACGCTTTAATCAATTACACCACGGCTATCGGCGTCGGCTATCGTCCTGGTGGTCGATGGTTCGATCCCCACTGAGAGACTAGAAACATTTAGTGGCTCACGTGTATTTGTGATATATTCTCAATATATATATATATATATATATATATATATATATGTATATACAGTATACAGGTATACAACTTCTCTCCCAGATCCACCTTCAACATGAAATTGCAATTTATTTTCGTAGAAAAATTTCATGGCTGAATGCAAGATTATCTTAAAAATATGTTTTTCATAATCTTTTAAATTCGATTTGTATTTGTATTTCTTGTTTTGATAGATACAGTATGTAAGGAGCAAACTAAAAACAACCTTAATGTATATTTTTATCGTGTGGTTGTCCTTCATGTCTCCCCCCCCCCCCGCCCCCCCCACCAGTCTATTACAGCCCCCTCCCCTCCCCTCCCCCCCCCCACCCAGTCTATTACAACCCCCTCCCCTCCCCCCCCCACCCCAGTCTATTACAGCCCCCTCCCCCCCCACCCTCCAGTCTATTACAGCCCCCTCCCCCCCCACCCTCCAGTCTATTACAGCCTCCTCCCCCCCCACCCTCCAGTCTATTACAGCCCCTCCCCCCCCACCCTCCAGTCTATTACAGCCCCCTCCCCCCCCACCCTCCAGTCTATTACAGCCCCCTCCCCCCCCCCACCCTCCAGTCTATTACAGCCCCCTCCCCCCCCACCCTCCAGTCTATTACAGCCCCCCTCCCCCCCCACCCTCCAGTCTATTACAGCCCCCTCCCCCCCCCACCCTCCAGTCTATTACAGCCCCCTCCCCTCCCTCCCTCCAGTCTATTACAGCCCCCTCCCCCCCTCCCTCCAGTCTATTACAGCCCCCTCCCCCCCCCTCCCTCCAGTCTATTACACGCCCCCTCCCCTCCCCTCCCTCCAGTCTATTACAGCCCCTCCCCCCCCTCCCTCCAGTCTATTACAGCCCCCCCCCACCCTCCAGTCTATTACAGCCCCCTCCCCTCCCTCCCTCCAGTCTATTACAGCCCCCTCCCCCCCTCCCTCTAGTCTATTACAGCCCCCTCCCCTCCCTCCCTCCAGTCTATTACAGCCCCCTCCCCCCCCTCCCTCCAGTCTATTACAGCCCCCTCCCCCCCACCCTCCAGTATATTACAGCCCCCTCCCCCCCCACCCTCCAGTCTATTACAGCCCCCTCCCCTCCCTCCCTCCAGTATATTACAGCCCCCTCCCCCCCACCCTCCAGTCTATTACAGCCCCCTCCGCCCCCACCCTCCAGTCTATTACAGCCCCCTCCCCCCCCCACCCTCCAGTCTATTACAGCCCCCTCCCCCCCCACCCTCCAGTCTATTACAGCCCCCTCCCCCCCCCCCACCCTCCAGTCTATTACAGCCCCCTCCCCTCCCCCCCCACCCTCCAGTCTATTACAGCCCCCTCCCCTCCCCCCCCACCCTCCAGTCTATTACAGCCCCCTCCCCTCCCCCCCCACCCTCCAGTCTATTACAGCCCCCTCCCCTCCCCCCCCACCCTCCAGTCTATTACAGCCCCCTCCCCCCCCCACCCTCCAGTCTATTACAGCCCCCTCCCCTCCCCCCCCACCCTCCAGTCTATTACAGCCCCCTCCCCCTAATATAACCACACCACTTCTATACCCGGAACACTAGGAGGTGGAGGTGGGGGGTGGGGGGGGGGGGGGAGGCTATAATATATACACACAACACTCTTACGGTCAGGTCTGGTTGTTCTGAAGCCCCTTCTCTCTCATGTTTAGCTCCATCAGCTTTGAGAGTTTTAAGATATTCGCCCCATTAATTTGGCGATCTTCAGACCTTTTGTGCCATTTAGGTGTCTATTATTTTCCTGGCGAGCGATAGAGAGCCTGTATTTTAGGATGAGCCGGCCGGGACAATATACTACGGAAAAATGTACAAATTTATCTCGAAATCTTGGGGATATTCTTTAAAGCTTCATGGAGATCTTGGGAGGATAATAAAGTACTAGTAAAAATAATAATAAATGAACAAATAAACGTATCTTTTGATCTAACTATTATTTCCAATTGGGGCAGAGAAAACCTTGTTGCCTTTAAGGGGAGGTTTTTAGTTGATTCCCTAGACTTCCATCAAGCTTAAAATTACTCCCCCTAGACCCCCTTTCAAGATAAATGTTTACATTTTTCGGTAGAAAAATGTCCCGGCCGAAGGCCGATTCCCCTTAAATTACAGGCTCGCTATCGCTCGCCAGGAAAAATTCGACACCTAAATGTCACGAATGGTCTTAAAATTGACAGAAATGGGGCGAGGGTTCTTAAAATCGACAAACTAATGGGGCGAACGTCTTAAAATCTCAAAAACTATGGGGGGCTAAACATGAGGGAGAAAGGGGTCCAGAAAAAAAAAAATCCTCCAAGTGGAAAATCTCCCCTTAATGAATGCTTCCCAAACCCAATGTATCCCCTTATCTACCTCCCCCCCCCCCCCCCCCCGTCCGGAACTCCCAGCGGACTATTATCCCTTATATTCTTCAACAATAACAATATCTGTATTGTTTTACTCGTATTTATATTTAATGTACGGGTCATTCGGTTTTAGCCAGTATTTAATTAATTGTATGTTTACTGATTATAAAAAAAAAAAAATTATAAAAACAAAACAAAAAAACAAAAAGGAAAAGTGGGGATTGGGCCTGAATAAATAGATAGTATATAGGCCTACTGTAGATAGATAGATAGATAGATAGATAGATATATACTTATTTTGTAACCTTGAATTCTCCAGGAAGTGTTCATTATATCAGTCCCTCCCCTTGGCTATAATTATAGCCACCGGATATAGAACATGGCTACCCAGAACACTGTGGATATATATATATATAGAGAGAGAGATAGAGAGAGAGAGAGAGAGAGAGAGAGAGAGAGAGAGAGAGAGAGAGAGAGAGAGAGAGAGAGAGAGAGAGAGAGAGAGAGAGAGAGAGAGATAGATAGATAGAGATAGATAGATAGAGAGAGAGAGAGATATATAGATAGATAGATAGATAGATATATATATATATATATATATATATATATATATATATATATATATAGAGAGAGAGAGAGAGAGAGAGAGAGAGAGAGAGAGAGAGGTGCCGCTATGATAATACTGGGAGAGGGTCGGAAATAATGAAAGGTTCCTGGATTATTAAGGGGGCCCACCTCGCGTTTTGCTTCTCTTTCTCTCCCTCTCTCTTTGGCTTGTATCCATTCGGCCCTATTCAGCCTACTGTTTTAACTAATACTGTTTAACAGGTGTCAATATTTTTCTGGCGAGCGGTAGCGAGCTAGCATATACTGTATATATTTTTGTTTTGACAGCAAGCTAAATTTGTACATTTTTCAATAGATAAATGTCTCCGGCGAAGCCGGATTTCTCCATACAATGCTGGCTCGCTATCGCTCGCCAGAAAGAAATCGACACCTGGATGGGGATAAACGTCTTAAAACAGTTGGCTGAATAGGGCCGAATGGATACAAGCCAAGGGAAAGAGAAAAAAGGAGAGCAAGAGAAAAAAAACGCCGGTGACCCCCCTTAACGATATGTAGAAGGTTGGGGTGAGGTGGGGCGAGGGGGGGGGGGGGGGGGGGGTGGGGGGGGTTGGGGGGGGTGGCGGGTGAGACTGCAGTACCCTGTGTTTCTTTTCAACTGACGGTAAATTGCAAAGTTTCCATCAAGATGTCTCAGTTATGTTGAAGTCTTTGTAGTGAAATAGGTTGCTAATTATATACACTTGGTCTGAATAGGCTGCAGAGACACAGTAGTTTCACATTGTTTCCATTAAGGGGAGACTGACCGTTTGTTTGGTCTATTAAATTATGTATTAATTCATGTATTAATTCATGTATTTATTTATTTATTTTTAGTTTCCTCCCTAGACCTCCATCAAGCTTAGAAAAACACCCCCTAGGCCCCCCTTCAAGAAAAGTGTGTACATTTTTCGGTAGAAATATGTCCCGGCCGAAGGCCGGTCCCTCTTAAAATTGCAGGCTCGCTTTCGCTCGCCAGGAAAAAAATCGACACCTAAATGGCACGAAAGGTCTTAAAATTGACAACGAAATGGGGCGAAAGGTGTTAAAATTGACAAACTAATGGGCCGAACATCTTATAATCTCAAAACTAGTGGGGCTAAACATTAGGGAGAAGGGGGTCCAGAAAAACGGTCTGCCTCCCCTTAATTATCGATAAATCAGCTGTTTTAAGGGATTCATTTTACCGCCAGATAAAATGAAACAGAGTACAGTAGGCTAACAAAGACCGGGCACCCTCTTTGGAAGGTCATTTTGGTGGCGTAGTTGACAAACGACAATTAATTGATTGATTGATTGACCCTTTCACGCATTCATGACGCAGAGGTTGCCAGATTAGCAATAAGAAATAGAGTTCTCTCACTCTTATAATTACCTCTCCAAATTTAGTTTTCTGCCCACAGCTAACTCAAAGACAACTGCAGAGGTTGAAATAACTAAACTAAAGGTTTCTAAATACCACTGATGGTAACAAAGGCTTTAAAGTATCCCCAATAGGCTCAACACAGCTAACTCAAAGACAACGCAGAGGTTGAAGTAACTAAACTAAAGGTTTCTAAATACCACTGATGGTAACAAAGGCTTTAAAGTATCCCAATAGGCCTCAACACAGCTACTCAAAGACAACGCAGAGGTTGAAGTAACTAAACTAAAGGTTTCTAAATACCACTGATGGTAACAAAGGCTTTAAAGTATCCCCAATAGGCTCAACACAGCTAACTCAAAGACAACTGCAGAGGTTGAAAATTAAACTAAAGGTTTGTAAATACCCCTGATGGTAACAAAGGCTTTAAAGTATCCCCAATAGGCTCAACACAGCTAACTCAAAGACAACTGCAGAGGTTGAAGTAACTAAACTAAAGGTTTCTAAATACCACTGATGGTAACAAAGGCTTTAAAGTATCCCCAATAGTCTCAAAATCGCGTCATATGTCGGAGAGGGTTAATTGATTGAATAATTGTTTGATTGCTTTCTTGATTGCACAGGAATCTGGCTATTTGGTAACGATAAGTATTTTTGTTATTTAATCTTGTATAATTTGGACCAATTAAAATTATGAGCCCTATTTTTAAGGGGGTGACCTGCTTTTCTCCGTTTCTCTCTTTCTGTGGCTTTAATCCATTCGGCCCCATTCAGCCTACTGTTTTAAGACGTTGATCCCCATCCAGGTGTAAATTTCTTCCTGGCGAGCGATAGCGAGCCACCATTGCATGGAGAATTCCGGCTTCGCCGGAGACATTTTCTATCGAAAAATTTTCAAATTTAGCCTGCTGTCAAAAACATTATTAAAAATATGCTGGCTCGCTACCGCTCGCCAGGAAAGTATCTACACCTGGATGGGGATAACCGTCTTAAAACAGTAGGCTGAATGGGGCCGAATGGATACAACCCAGAGAGAGAGAGAGCCAAAAAAAAAAAAAAAATTGGAGTGTGAGGTATACATAGTGTGAAATATGCATATCAGTGTGAGGTATACATAGCAGTGTGAGGTATACATGAAGTGTAACGTATACATAACAGTGTTACATATACATGGAATGAGAAATATACATAGCAGTGTGACGTATATGTTGGGTGTGAGGTATACATTGCAGTGTGAGGTATACATGGAATGAGAAATATACATAGCAGTGTGACGTATATGTTGGGTGTGAGGTATACATTGCAGTGTGAGGTATACATTGCAGTGTGAGGTATACATTGCAGTGTAACGTATACATAACAGTGTTACATGGAATGATATACATAGCAGTGTGACTTATGTTGGGTGTGAGGTATACATGCTGTGAGGTATAATGAAGTGTAACGTATACATAACAGTTTACATATACATGGAATGAAATATACATAGCAGTGTGACGTATATGTTGAGGTATACATTGCAGTGTGAGGTATACATAGCAGTGTGAGGTATACATAGCAGTGTTACATATACATGGAATGAGAAATATACATAGCAGTGTGACGTATATGTTGGGTGTGAGGTATACATAGCAGTGTGAGGTATACATTGCAGTGTAACGTATACATAACAGTGTTACATATACATGGAATGAGAAATATACATAGCAGTGTGACGTATATGTTGGGTGTGAGGTATACATAGCAGTGTGACGTATATGTTGGGTGTGAGGTATACATAGCAGTGTGAGGTATACATGAAGTGTAACGTATACATAAGTGTTACATATACATGGAATGAGAAATATACATAGCAGTGTGACGTATATGTTGGGTGTGAGGTATACATTGCAGTGTGAGGTATACATAGCAGTGTGAGGTATACATAGCAGTGTTACATATACATGGAATGAGAAATATACATAGCAGTGTGACGTATATGTTGGGTGTGAGGTATACATTGCAGTGTGAGGTATACATTGCAGTGTGAGGTATACATAACAGTGTTACATATACATGGAATGAGAAATATACATAGCAGTGTGACGTATATGTTGGGTGTGAGGTATACATTGCAGTGTGAGGTATACATTGCAGTGTGAGGTATACATTGCAGTGTAACGTATACATAACAGTGTTACATATACATGGAATGAGAAATATACATAGCAGTGTGACGTATATGTTGGGTGTGAGGTATACATTGCAGTGTGAGGTATACATTGCAGTGTGAGGTATACATAGCAGTATGAGGTATACATAGCAGTGTGACGTATATGTTGGGTGTGAGGTATACATAGAGTGAGTCATACATAGCATCGTGAGGTATACATGGAGTATGGTATATACATATAGTGTGAGGTATACATAGTAATGTGTGGTATGCCTAGCAGTGTGAGGTATACATGAAGTGTGAGGTGTACATAGCAGTATGAGGTATACATAACAGAGGGGGGTACACACAGCAGTGTGGAGTATACATGGAGTGTGAGGTATACCTATAATAGTAGTGTGAGGTATACATAGCAATGTTAGGTATACATAGCAATGTGAACTATACATAGCAGTGTGAGGAATACATAGCTGTGTGAGGTATTTATAGCAGTTAGGGATATACATACTGTATATAAAGTATATATATATATTAGGAATATATATAGCATTGTGAAAAATACATAGCTGTGTGAGTAACAGGAATGATTATGTAAGTATGGCTTTGATTGATGTGTAGGTATATTGTGTGTATGTATGTGTGTGTGTGTGTGTGTGTGTGTGTTTACTGTTTATGTGTCCTTTCGTGGCTATGTGTGTGTGTGTGGGTGATTTCTATTTTCGTGATGCGTGTATGTGCGTGTGTGAGTGCGGGCGCGGGGGGGGTGGGGGGGAGGGGAGGGGAGGAGGGGGTGTAGGACAAAAATGGATGCGAAGGGTGGGGGATTCGTGTGTGGGCGTCAGAGAAGGGGGAGGTGGGGATGGGCGTGAATGGGGGGGGGGGGTTCTTCCTATTGATCATGAAGCTCTAAGGTCAAAGGTCACATTAGGGAGAGAGAGAGAGAGAGAGAGGTTTGAGTGTATGTGTGTTCTGAGTAAAAGGTCATTGGTAGATCAACATGTAACAATGAGAGTGGTAGTTGTGGTAGGTGGTGGTGGTGATGGTGTTGTTGGTGGTTATGGTAGTAGTAGTGGTGGTGATGATGGTGGTAATAATAATGGTGGTGGTGGTGGTAGTAGTAGTGGTGGTGTGGTGGTGGTAGTAGTAGTGGTGGTGATGATGGTGGTAATAATAATGGTGGTGATGGTGGTAGTAGTAGTGGTGGTGTGGTGGTAGTAGTAGTGGTGGTGATGGTGGTGGTAATAATAATGGTGGTGGTGGTGGTGGTGGTGGTGGTGGTGGTGGTGGTGGTGGTGGTGTTGTTGGTGGTTATGGTAGTAGTAGTGGTGGTGATGGTGGTGGTAATAATAATGGTGGTGGTGGTGGTGGTGGTGTTGTTGGTGGTTATGGTAGTAGTAGTGGTGGTGATGATGGTGGTAATAATAATGGTGGTGGTGGTGGTAGTAGTAGTGGTGGTGTGGTGGTGGTAATAATAATGGTGGTGATGGTGGTAGTAGTAGTGGTGGTGTGGTGGTAGTAGTAGTGGTGGTGATGGAGGTGGTAATAATAATGGTGGTGGTGGTGGTGGTGGTGGTGGTGGTGTTGTTGGTGGTTATGGTAGTAGTAGTGGTGGTGATGGTGGTGGTGGTGGTGGTGTTGTTGGTGGTTATGGTAGTAGTAGTTGTGGTGATGGTGGTAGTAGTAGTGGTGTGGTGGTAGTAGTAGTGGTGGTGATGGTGGTGGTAATAATAATGGTGGTGGTGGTGGTGGTGGTGGTGGTGGTGTTGTTGGTGGTTATGGTAGTAGTAGTGGTGGTGATGGTGGTGGTAATAATAATGGTGGTGGTGGTGGTGGTGGTGGTGGTGTTGTTGGTGGTTATGGTAGTAGTAGTTGTGGTGATGATGGTGGTGGTAGTAGTGGTGGTGTGGTGGTAGTAGTAGTGGTGGTGATGGTGGTGGTGGTGATGGTGGTGGTGGGTGTGGTGATGGTGGTGGTGTTGGTGGTTATGGTAGTAGTGGTGGTGGTGGTGATGGTGGTGGTGGTGGTGTTGTTGGTGGTTATGGTAGTAGTTGTGGTGGTGATGGTGGTGGTAGTAGTGGTGGTGTGGTGGTAGTAGTAGTGGTGGTGGTGGTGATGGTGGTGGTGGGTGTGGTGGTGGTGGTGGTGGTGGTGATGGTGGTGGTGTTGGTGGTTATGGTAGTAGTGGTGGTGGTGATGGTGGTGGTGGTGGTGGTGTTGGTGGTGATGGTGGTGGTGGTGATGGTGGTGGTGGTGGTGGTGTTGGTGGTGTTGGTGGTGATGGTGGTGGTGGTGGTGTTGGTGGTTATGGTAGTAGTGGTAGTAATGGTATAGTGATAGTTAACCCCTTCACTACTGGGTCGAACTCTTCATAATATTTTAGCAATTATTAGGGTTTTGTATTCAGCTTGAGAAGGATATGCAACAATTCAGCTTGATAAGGATATGCAACAATTCAGCTTGATAAGGATATGCAACAATTCAGCTTGAGAAGGATATGCAACAATTCAGCTTGAGAAGGATATGCAACATTTCAAAGGCTTCCAAGTATCTCAATCCAGCCTTTTAACTACCACATATCCTTCATGAACTGTATAACATCGTATAAATATAGCTGAAATACTGAAGGGGTTAAGGGGAGGTATTTAGTTTGTTCCCTACTTTTTCATCAAGCTTAAAATTACACCCCCTAGACCCCCTTTCAAGATAAATTTGTACATTTTCGGTAGAAAATGTCCTGGCCGGAGGCCGGTTGCTCTTTCCTGGCTCGCTTTCGCTCGCCAGGAAAAAATCGACACCTTAACGGCACGAAAGGTCTTAAAATTGACAGAAATGGGGCAAAATGTCTTAAAATATTCAAACTACTAGGGCGAAGGTCTTAAAATCTCAAAAGCAATGGGGCTAAACATGAGGGAGAAAGGGGTCCAGACAAAAATCCCTCAAGTGGAAATCTCCCCTTAAGGTATTTGGTGGTAGTAGTTATGGTGGTAGTAGTAGTGGTGGTGGTGGTGGTGGTAGTGGTGGTGGTTGTAGTTATGGTGGTAGTAGTGGTGAATATATCGATGGTAGATGTTAGGATAATAGCAGTGATAACCTGTTCCATAGTGGTAGGCCTGACATTGTGAACGCTCTAACCTCTGTAACTCAAATAGGGACAGAGCAATTGGGCTGTAAATCTCCACACCTATTGCCTGGCTGACCCTTCCCAAATGGTAGAAATATTAGCTCGATGACTCTAGTCCTTTGTAAGTTATAAAGGTTGATGATCAAGATTTTGGGTCAACTTATTTGGAACGGAATAGGACATATCTGAACTGGAAGGGGTACAAACGAGAACACCATCTGATTCTCATAAATACCAAATAAATACCAAAATAATACCAAATAATACAAAATACCAAATACCTAATAAATACCAACAAAATAACAAATAAATACCAAATACCTAATAAATACCAAATAAATACCAACAAAATACCAAATAAATACAAAATACCTAATAAATACCACATAAATACCAAATACAAAATAAATACCAACAAAATACCAAATAAATACCTAATAAATACCAAATACCTAATAAATACCAAATAAATACCAACAAAATACCAAATAAATACAAAATACCTAATAAATACCTAATATACCTAATAAATACCTAATATACCTAATAAATACCTAATATACCTAATAAATACCTAATAAATACCAACAAAATACCAAATAAATACAAAATACCTAATAAATACCACATAAATACCAAATACAAAATAAATACCAACAAAATACCAAATAAATATCAAAGCAGTAGGAAGGAAGTAGAATGGGAGGGAAGAATGAAGGAAGAGAAGAAAGAGGAATGAAAGAAGGGAAGAAGACGAATGAAAGAAGGGAAGACGAATGAAAGAAGGGAAAAAGAGGAATGAAAGGGAAGAAGAGGAATGAAAGAAGGGAAGAAGAGGAATGAAAGAGGGAAGAAGAGGAATGAAAGAAGGGAAGAAGAGGAATGAAAGAAGGGAAGAAGAGGAATGAAAGAAGGGAAGAAGAATGAAAGAAGGGAAGAAGAGGAATGAAAGAAGGGAAGAAGAGGAATGAAAGAAGGGAAGAAGAAGAGGAATGAAAGAAGGGAAGAAGAATGAAAGAAGGGAAGAAGAGGAATGAAAGAAGGGAAGAAGATGAATGAAAGAAGGGAAGAAGAATGAAAGAAGGGAAGAAGAATGAAAGAAGGGAAGAAGACGAATGAAAGAAGGGAAGAGGAGGAATGAAAGAAGGGAAGAAGAGGAATGAAAGAAGGGAAGAAGAGGAATGAAAGAAGGGAAGAAGAGGAATGAAAGAAGGGAAGAAGAGGAATGAAAGAAGGGAAGAAGAGGAATGAAAGAAGGGAAGAGAGGATGAAAGAGAGAGAGGGAAGAAGGGAGGATGGAGGAATGAGAGAAAAGAGGAGGAATGAAAGAAGGGAAGAGGAGGAATGAAAGAAGGGAAGAGGAGGAATGAAAGAAGGGAAGAGGAGGAATGGAAGAAGGGAAGAAGAGGATGGTAAAGAGAGAGAAGAAAGAGGAATGAAAGAAGGGAAGAGGAGGAATGAAAGAAGGGAAGAAGAGGAATGAAAGAAGGGAAGAAGAGGAATGAAAGAAGGGAAGAAGAGGATGGTAAAGAGAGAGAAGAAAGAGGAATGAAAGAAGGGAAAAAGAGGAATGAAAGAAGGGAAAAAGAGGAATGAAAGAAGGGAAGAGGAGGAATGAAAGAAGGGAAGAGGAGGAATGAAGAGGGAAGAGGAGGAAGAAAGAAGGGAAGAAGAGGAATGAAAGAAGGGAAGAGGAGGAATGAAAGAAGGGAAGAAGAGGAATGAAAGAAGGGAAGAAGAGGAATGAAAGAAGGGAAGAGGAGGAATGAAAGAAGGGAAGAGGAGGAATGAAAGAAGGGAAGAAGAGGAATGAAAGAAGGGAAGAGGAGGAATGAAAGAAGGGAAGAGGAGGAATGAAAGAAGGGAAGGACGAAATACAATTATTAACACATTTGACAGACTTAAGGGGAGATGGGTCGTTTTTCTGGTCGCCTTGCTTCCTCGTGTTTAGCCCCATTAGTTTTCAGATTTTAAGACGTTCAGCCCATTAGTTTGATGATATTAACACCTTTCGCTCCATTTCGTTGTCGATTTTATGACCTTTCGTGCCATTTAGGTGTCGATTTTTTTCCCTGGCGAGCGATAGCGAGCCTGTAATATTAAGAAGAACCGGCAACATTTTTCTACCGAAAAACGTACAAATAACAGCGTCTAAATATAGCTACAATTAAATACAAAAGACGTCGCCGGTACAGAAGGGGTTACTATAATCGTGCAATAATAATAATAATAACACTCGCACTAAAAGGCCTGAATACGTATGTCCTTGGCTTGTATCCATTCGACCCCATTCAGCCAACTGTTTTAAGACGTCTATCCCCATCCAGGTGTCGATTTCTTCCTGGCGAGCGATAGCGAGCCAGCATTGTATGGAGAAATCCGGCTTCGCCGGAGACATTTTTCTATCGAAAAATGTACAAATTTAGCTTGCTGTTAAAACAAAACATATATATGCTGGCTCGCTACCACTCGCCAGGAAAATATTGACACCTGGATGGGGGTAAACGTCTTAAAACAGTAGGCTGAATGGGGCCGGATGGATACAAGCCAAAGAGAGAGGGAGAGAAAGAGAAAAAGGCGAGGTGGGCCCCCGAATGCGTATGTCCTGGTTGACGGAAGTGGAAACTTTGATGAGACCCTGCAGCGGTCTTTAAGGGGAGACAGACCGTTTTTTCTGGACCCCCTTCTCCCTAATGTTCAGCCCCACTAGTTTTGACATTTTAAGACGTTGGTTCCATTAGTTTGGGGATTTTATGACCTTTCACCCCATTTCTTTGTCAATATTAGGACCCTTCGTACCAATTAGGTGTCGATTTTTTCCTGGCGAGCGACAGCAAGCCTATAATTCTAAGAGGAATCGGCCTTTGGCCAGGACATTTTCTACCGATAAATTTAAAAATCTATCTTGAAGGGGGTCTAGGGGATGTTTTTCTAAGCTTGATGGAGGTCTAGGGAGGAAACTAAAAAAAATATATGACAACATTGATTAAGGGGAGGTATTTAGTTTGTTCCCTACTTTTTCATCAAGCTTAAAATTACACCCCCTAGACCCCCTTTCAAGATAAATTTGTACATTTTTCGGTAGAAAAATGTCCTGGCCGGAGGCCGATTGCTCTTAAAGTACAGGCTCGCTATCGCTCGCTAGGAAAAAAATCGACACCTTAACGGCACGAAAGGTCTTAAAATTGACAGAAATGGGGTAAAATGTCTTAAAATATTCAAACTACTAGGGCGAAGGTCTTAAAATCTCAAAAAGCAATGGGGCTAAACATGAGGGAGAAAGGGGTCCAGAAAAAAAAAATCCCTCAAGTGGAAATCTCCCCTTAATAGACCAAACAAACAGCCCCTTCCCCCCCCCCCCCCCTTAAGTTGAGGGGAGGAAGCACATTCTTTCCCTACTTATGGAAAACCAGGTATATAAGTTGTCTAAGTTACCTGTCCAAACTTAGTGGGAAGAGTTGGCCAGGCAGGGCTGCAAAGTTATGTGATATTGGTATATTTGTATAGGAATTATATATATGTGTATACTTGCAATTATATATATGTATACTTGTAATTATATATATGTATACTTGTAATTATATATATGTATACTTGTAATTATATATAATGTATACTTGTAATTATATATATGTATACTTGTAATTATATATGTGTATACTTGTAATTATATATATGTATACTTGTAATTATATATATGTATACTTGTAATTATATATATGTATACTTGTAATTATATATATGTATACTTGTAATTATATATATATGTATACTTGTAATTATATATATGTATACTTGTAATTATATATATGTATACTTGTAATTATATATGTATACTTGTAATTATATATATGTACTTGTAATATATATATATGTATACTTGTAATTATATATGTATACTTGTAATTATATATTGTATACTTGTAATTATATATATGTATACTTGTAATTATATATATGTATACTTGTAATTATATATATATGTATACTTGTAATTATATATATATATGTATACTTGTAATTATATATATGTATACTTGTAATTATATATATGTATACTTGTAATTATATATATGTTACTTGTAATTATATATATATGTATACTTGTAATTATATATGTGTATACTTGTAATTATATATATATGTATACTTGTAATTATATATATATGTATACTTGTAATTATATATATGTATACTTGTAATTATATATATGTATACTTGTAATTATATATATGTATACTTGTAATTATATATATGTATACTTGTGGAAAACGAAATATCAGTTACTTAAGGGGAGGTTTTTAGTTGATTCCCTAGACTTCCATCAAGCTTAAAATTACACCCCCTTGACCCACTTTCAAGACAAATTTGTAAATTTTTCGGTAGAAAAATTTCCCGGCCGAAGGCCGGTTCCCCTTAAATTACAGGCTCGCTATCGCTCGCCAGGAAAACATCGACACCTAAATGGCACGAAAGGTCTTAAAATTGACAGAAATGGGTCGAAAGTTTTTAAAATCGTCAAAATAATGGGGCGAACGTCTTAAAATTAGAAAAGCAATGGGGCTAAACATGAGGGAGAAAGTAGTCAAGAAAAAACTCCCTCAAGTGGATATCTCCCCTTAAGTTCCATATCAAAACTCTATATAAAAATTGTTCGATTTGTATTAAAATTATATATATATATATATATATATATATATATATATATATATATATATATATATATATATATATATATATATATATATATATATATATACTGTATTAGATTAATATCCAGTATTCGAGAATGGATAATAAGTCGTAGGCGTGTGCATAAACCTTTAACCGTCCTGGTGGTGTAATGGTTAAGGTGGCAACAATCTGTGTGTGATAACCTAGGTTCGAATCCCGGTGGATCACATATATACTGTAATTGATTTCATTGGGGCTGTTTGGTGTTGTGGTGAAATTAATAAAATATATATATATATATATATATATATATATATATATATATATATATATATATATATATATATATATATTTGGTGTAAGAACTAAATAGCGCCGTATAGATAAACATAAATTACACTTAAGTAGACAAATCTTGCATAATAGCACAAGAACATGCATTTAATAATAAACATCATCTTGCATTTAATAAACATCATCTTGCATTTAATAAACATCATCTTGCATTTAATAAACAGACTTGCAATTTAGTACACAGCACTTGCAATGTAGTACACAGCATCTTGCATTTAGTACACATCACTTGCAATTTGTACACAGCACTTGTAATTAGTAAACAAAACTGCAATTTAGTACACATCACTTGCAATTTAGTACACATCACTTGCAATTTAGTACACATCACTTGCAATTTAGTACACATCACTTGCAATTTAGTACACAGCACTTGCAATTTAGTACACAGCACTTGCAATTTAGTACACAGCACTTGCAATTTAGTACACAGCACTTGCAATTTAGTACACAGCACTTGCAATTTAGTACACAGCACTTGCAATTTAGTACACAGCACTTGCAATTTAGTACATCACTTGCAATTTAGTACACAGCACTTGCAATTTAGTACACAGCACTTGCAATTTAGTACACAGCACTTACAATTTAGTACACATCACTTACAATTTAGTACACATCACTTGCAATTTGTACAAAAACAAGTGCTCGTAAGTAAACAATCTTTCCTGCAAATACAAAAACATCTTGCAAGTAGGCTTAAGGGGGCCCACCTCGCTTTTTGTTTCTCTTGCTCTCCCTCTCTCTTTGGCTTGTATCCATTCGGCCCCATTCAGCCTACTGTTTTAAGACGTTTACCCCATCCAGATGTCAATGTTTTCCTGGCGAGCGGTAGCGAGCCAGCATTTATATATTTGTTTGTTTTGACAGCAAGCTAAATTTGTACATTTTTCGATAGAAAAATTTCTCCGGCGAAGCCGGATTTCTCAAAACAATGCTGGCTCGCTATCGCTCGCCAGGAAGAAATCGACACCTGGATGGGGATAAACGTCTTAAAATAGTTGGCTGAATGGGGCCGAATGGATACAAGCCAGAGAAAGAGAAAAAAAGGAGAGAAAGCTACAAAAAAACAGGTGACCCCCCCCCCCCTTAACATACCTTCCTTCATGAAACACAAAACACAAAAACAACAAAAAAATCTGGTGAAATAGAAAGTCTAAAATCGATGTAATCTTCGCTCTCTCTCTCTCTCTCTCGCTACTATTTTTATTTTCTCTCGATGAGCTAACAAAAAAAAAATATGTGGGCCGAAGAAGACCTTAAGGGGAGATTTCCACTTGAGGGACTTTTTTTCTTGACCCCCCTTTCTCCCTCATGTCTAGCCCCCCATTGCTTTTGAGATTTTAAGACGTTTGCCCCATCAGTTTGGTGATTTTTAAGAATTTCCGCCCCATTCTGTCAATTTTAAGACCTTTCGTGCCATTTAGGTGTCGCATTTTATCCTGGCGAGCGATAGCGAGCCTGTTATTTAAGAGTAATCGGCCTTCGGCCGGGACATTTTTCTACCGAAAAATGTACAAATTTATCTTGAAAGAGGGTCAAGGGGGTGAAATTTTAAGATTGCTGGAGGAGTAGGAAACAAACTAAAAACCTCCCCTTAATAGCCGAGGTGCAGTTCCAGCAGTTATGATCTATTTGTGGAGCTGGGGGAGGAGAGGGAGGAGGAGGGGGAAGAGGAGGAACAGAGAAGTGAAGGAGGAGGCACAGGAGGATGGGGGAGGAGGGGGAAGAGGAGGAGGAGGAGGAGGAGGATGGGGGAGAGGAGGAGGAGGAGGGGAGACGGGAGAGGAGGAAGAGAAGAACGAAGGAGAGGAGGAATGGAAGGGAAAAAGGAGGAGGGTGGTGAGAGGAAGAGGAGGAGGAGGAGGAGGGGGGAGAGGAGGAGGAGGAGGGGGGAGAGGAGGAAGAGAAGAAGGAAGGAGAGGAGGAGGAGGAGGAGGAGGAGGAGGAGGAAGGAATACAAAGGAATACAAAGGAGAACAAACTGCAACAGACCTATTGGTCCTTACGGGGCAGTTTGGATATCTAAAACTACTAATCTACTGACTACGAGGTAGAGAAAAGGATAGCAAAGAAGAAAGCTCCTCCCGACCCACCACTCCCTCCAGCTAATGCTGGCATGGAAACAGATAGGAAAAATACCATGTAGTATTGAAAAACTGACACGGAAATTCGGACAGGACAGGGAGAAAAAAGAAGTTGATTTGTAATCTAAGCTAACTCTATTTACTACAATTCTGAAAGGGAACAGATGTATGAAAATCAATATACATTGCGGTATGCGTTGACATTTCGTTGCGCGTTATTCTGAAAGAAACTGTGTTAATCGGGGGTTATTTGCCATGTGTTTATCCAGATGGTTCTTAAATGTTTCGACAGTATTACAGTTTACAATGTTCGAGGGTAGTCTGTTCCAATTATTCACAACGCGGTTGAAGAAGAAATGCTTTGCCTCGTGAGAATGAAAACGCTTGCCTATAATCTTATAACCATTGTTTCTCGTGTTTGCTTGATTCATCGTAAATAATTCGCTTACATTTAGGTTGCTGAATCCCTTGAAGATTTTGAACACCTCTATTAGGTCACCTCTTATTCTGCGCTTTGTTAAGCTAAACAAATTTAGTTCTTTTAAGCGCTCTTCGTACGGTTTATTACGCAATCTAGGTATCATTTTAGTGACTCTGCGTTGCACCCTTTCAAGTTTATTTATGTCCTTTCGGTAGTACGGTGACCAGAATTGCACGCAGTATTCGAGATGGGGACGCACCAATGAGTTGAATAGAGTAAGTATGATTTTTTCTGATTTGAATTTGAATGTTCTGCCGATGAAACCCACCAATTTATTAGCAGTTTTTATTACCTCTGTACACTGTTTATTCGGCTTCAGGTCACTTGATATTATAACTCCCAGATCCTTTTCATTATTTGTATTTGATAGTTGAATGTTGTTCATTGAGTAATCTTTTTTAGCGTTGTTACTACCGATGTGTAATACTTTGCATTTTTCTATGTTGAATTTCATTTGCCATTTTTCTGCCCAGTTTTCTAAAGTGTCTAGGTCACCTTGTAGTTTTTGCCAATGTACTGTTGAGGTTACTTTATTAGTAATTTTTGTATCGTCAGCAAATTTCGAAATTTTGCATTCTATTCCTTCGTCTAAGTCGTTTATGTAAATTATAAAAAGAATAGGACCTAATACCGAACCCTGGGGAACGCCACTATTTACTTTGCACCAATCTGATTCTTCACCATTTATTACAACTCGTTGTTTACGGTCTGAGAGCCAATTTTCGAGCCATTTCAGAGTTTTTCCTGTTATGCCATGAGCTTTTATTTTGTCAATTAGTCTCTTGTGGGGTACGGTATCGAAAGCTTTCTGAAAATCGAGATATATTATATCAACTGCTCTATCCTTATCATATGATTTGTAAACACCATTGAAGAAGTCGAGTAAGTTTGTTAAGCATGAACGTTTATTTCTAAAACCGTGCTGAGAATCTTTTATTAAATTATTTTCTTCCAAATGTTTTACTATTTTGTCCTTATAATGGTTTCCATTAATTTGCCCGTTACCGATGTTAAGCTAATTGGTCGATAATTGCCGGGAGAAGACTTATTTCCTTTTTTGTATATGGGTGTCACGTTAGCTAGTTTACATTCGTTTGGAACTATCCCAACATTCAATGATTTGTTGAACAGATTTGCGAGTGGGTTTAATAATTCGTGTTTTGCTTCTTTTAGGATCCTTGGGGATATTTTATCAGGGCCTGGGGTTTTATTAACTTTCAAATTGTTGATTGCGAACAGGATATCGTCTTCATAAATCGTAAAGTTTTCGAGCTCAGTGCCATTTGATTGATTCGTAGGGGTAGGTCGGTTACCGGTAGTATCTTCCGACGTGAAAACTGATGCAAAATAGTTATTTAGGATATTCGCCATTTGTACTTTGTTATCTGTATGATCTCCATTTTCCGCAACAAGTGGGCCTATTGTTGAAGTTACAGTTTTTCTGTTTCTTATATAGCTGTAAAATTCTTTCGGATTGGACTTGCTGGAGCTGGCAATATGAAGTTCCAGATTCTTGTTACTTCCTTTGATGAGATTTTTGGTTGTTCGACGCAGTTCCTCTCCGCAGAGGAGGAGGGAGAGGAAGAGGAGGAGATGGAATACAAAGGACTACAAAGGACTTACAAACTGCTTCAAACCTATTAGTCCTTACGGGGCAGTTTGGATATCTACACTGCTAAGCTACTAAATACTAGGTAGAGCAAATGATAGTGAGGCAGAAGAGGAGGAGGAGGAGGAGGGATGTGAAAAGAGGAGATAAGTGGAGGAGGAGGAATGGGAGGGGAGGTGGAGGAAGAGCAGGAGAAGTGAGAGAAGGGGAGGAGAAGAAGGAAGAAGATAATAATGGGGAGGAGGAGGAGGAAGAAGAGAAGGAGAAGTGAGAGAAGGGGAGGACAAGGAGGAAGAAGAAGATAAGAAGGAGAAGTGAGAGAAGGGGAGGACAAGGAGGAAGAAGATAATGAGGAGGAGGAAGAAGAAGAAGAGAAGAAGATGAGGAGAGGAGCAGAAGGAAGAAGAAGATAATGAGGAGGAGGAGGAGGAGGAGGAGGAGGAAGAAGAGCTAAAAATGTGTGAGCCAACGAGAGCCTAATAATGAAGGTGCAATCCAGCAGTTATAATTTATTTCTGGACCCTGGAGTAGGGGGACTGTGGAGGGGGTGGGGGAGGAGTGGGGGAATAGAGGAGTGTGGAGGAAGAGGAGGTGGAGAAGGAGGAGAGGGTGACTGTGGAGGGGGTGGGGGAGGAGTGGGGGAATAGAGGAGTGTGGAGGAAGAGGAGGTGGAGAAGGAGGAGAGGGTGACTGTGGAGGGGGTGGGGGAGGAGTGGGGGAATAGAGGAGTGTGGAGGAAGAGGAGGTGGAGGAGAGGGTGACTGTGGAGGGGTGGGGGAGGAGTGGAGGAACAGGAGTGGAGAAGGAAGAGAAGAAGAGTGGAGGAAGAGGAGGTGAAAAAGTGAGAGGAGGAGGAGAGGGTGACTGTGGAGGAGTGGAGGAAGAGAAGAGGGAGGAGGAGGTGATTGTGGAGGGGGTGGGGGAGAAGTGGAGAAGGAAGAGGAGGGGGTGGAGGAGGAGTGGAGGAAGAGAAGAGGAGTGGAAGAAGAGGAGGTGGGGAAGTGAGAAAAGGGGGAGGAAGAGGAGAGGAGTGGAAGAGGAGGAAGAGAAAGTGGTTGTACAGGGGGAGGGGGAGGGGGAGGGGGAGGGGAAGGAGTGGTGGAAGAGAGATACATGGAATACAAAGGAATACAACGGAGTACAAACTGCAACAGACCTATTGGTCCTTACGGGGCAGTTTGGATATATACACTACTAATCTACTGACTACGTGGTAGAGAAAAGGATAGCAAAGAAGAAGGCTCCTCCCCACCCACCACTCCCTCCAGCTAATGCTGGCATGGAAACAGTTGGAATAATACTATGTAGTATGGAAAAACTGACACGGAATTTCGGATAGGACAGGGAGAAAATGAAATTGATTTGTAATATAAGCT